>JAFISB010000027.1:0-289233 GCA_022560015.1 Diplodia mutila | reverse complement strand
GGGGGGGGTGGGGGGGGGGTGCGGGGTTCCCTGCAGAATGGGATAGATGTATATACGTACCTCGTCGATGTCGATCCACGGCGGCGGCGTGCCGCCGACGATGCTCATCATGGACGCGCCCTCGTCGGCCAGCACCGCGGCCAGGTAGACGAGCCGCACGACGCCGCCTTTCGCCCCCGAGGCGGTGCGGCTCGCCCTGTCGAGCCCCGTGATGGATTCTTGCGCGGGGAGGCCTCCGTAGGAGTGCGCGACGACCACGACGTCGTTGCCGTCGGCGCCGATGGCGGCCTCGATGGCGGACCGGATGGCCGCGACGTCCGGGTCCCAGTTCGGGAGCCCGGGGGAGGCGCCGACGGAGGGGAGGTGCACGCCGTGGACGGTGTAGCCGGCGGCTTCGAGGAGGGTGGTGGTGGGGGCGAAGTGGGCGGGCGAGTGCCAGGCGCCGGGGACGACGACGATTTGGGGCTTGGGGGCGGTCATGGTGGGCAGGTGGGGGGGAGAAGAAACAAGTGCTGTACACAGTATGGCCTGGAAGGGGAGTTCTTTCAGTTAGATGGTATTTAACGACGGTGATTTAAAGTTCTGAGTCAGAAAGTGGAGATAGGATTTCATTGGAGAGTGGAGAGCTGCCATGGAGGGTAGTTTGATTCGCAGATCCAATAAGCAAGTTTTGTAAGCTGACCTCAGCAGGTCATGAAGAGTCAGAGAAACAACGTCTAATTGGAAGAATTGAGTTCACTGTCACGGACTCTTATCTGCTCAATGGGTCGGGTTGGTCGGACCGTCATCACGGAGGGACTGTCTTCGGCTTCAGAAAATTGGTGACTCGGATGTGAGTGTATCATCTCCTTCGTGAGCATTTATAGGTGTGGCTTGGACCAAAATGTACCGGAAGTGGGTAGCAGAGATGCGGAAAGGTCGCTCAGGCCTCCGAGCTCCCTCTGGACTGTGGAGGATCTGCACCAGGTGGTGTTGAAGCGATTAGCGCTAAAGCAAAAACAGCAAAGGCGCAGAGCCTTAATGTGTCCGCACTCCAGGATGCGTCGCCCTCGCCTTCGGTCTGGCGACGTCTTCCGATGATCTTTTGTAGGGAGATATGTCAGGAAATGGGCTGGCGTGTGACAGGGCGGGTATGCGCTCGTGTCGACTGAATCATTTCGCTTTTGCGACAGGGAATGAGGTCATGGCTGCCTTATTCCCTGGCTGCAGCCGCCCACTCCACCCAGCGTGCAGGTGCCAGCCACATCTGCCGCCGTTTCATCTCCAGCAAAACATGTCCCTTGCCTGTTGGGGCTCTGCCCTGCAGACCCACCATCCTCAAGCCACAACGACGCCCAGAGACCGATGGCTCCGAAGCAAATAGCCCCGCAGAGAGTAGTGGAGGGAGGCTCTGAAGCGCGGCAGGCAATCGTCGCCTCGCCCCTGTCAGCTGCAGCATCCTCTTCCCCTCGATTCTCATTGTTGTTCGCCGGTCAGATTCGTCGCACCGGCTACTCTACGACCAACACCCCTTTCGTGGGGGCAGGGTTACTTCGGCGGCTGGAGTGGCTTGCCAGGCTAGCCACAGAAGGGAATGTAGACGAACGGCGGCTAAGCTCTGAAACGTCCCCTCATCATACCTTGTGCTACCACCGAGAAAAACGCGTCGCATTCACAGCCTGTCGCGCCCGCTCCGCTAGAACCTGATGATTGCGATCTGCGGTTCGCCAGCTCCACCTTCCTCGCGCGGCCCGGTGGCTGCGATACGCGGGCTTCAGATGGCCGCCGCGAGGGAGCGTGGCCGTCGCCGCTGCCGCCAGAGCGCGCGACTACCGCAAGTGGCAGCAGCATTCCCCAGATCGGCGACGTCATGTGTGCCTGTGCACCACGAAACTGTCGCGCAAGTGAGTTGTTTGGAGTGACCTCGTGCCTCACCTGAGCCCCGGCTTCCATCTGTCCATGTTTGCTTCCAACCGCCCCCGCGACTCCATCGCCCAACTACCAACACCTCGCCCACCCTCGAGCGGCCCTGGGCGCGCCTCTCAACCTCCGTCCGCGCTGCTTCGCCTGCCCGCATGCCGTGAACACTTCAGTCATGTGCGCCGTCATATCGCTCCTTACGGCCACTCTGTTCGTGCTTGCCGCCCGGCAAGGCTTCGTTCGGGCCGAGGATTCCTGCTACTACCCTGATGGAAGCGTCGCCGAAAAGGACATTCCGTGCGGCTCCTCCAGCTCCGGCTCCGCTTGCTGCCCTCAGGGCTGGGAGTGCCTCGATACTGGCATCTGCTCTATGAGTACTCTGGACTATATCACCCGATACACCTGCACAGATCAGTCGTGGGATTCTTCAGCCTGCCCCCAGTATTGCCTCGGCGGTATGTCATTCTGGTCCTGCATGCGCCACTTTCTCTAGCAAACTCCTTTTCCGGCGCGCAGCCTGGGAAGATCGGCGCTGATTTGAGATAGGCTCCCCCAATGGCACCGACACGGGCAACGTCGCCCTCCTCGAGTGCAGCGACAATCAGTACTGTTGCAATGGTGACAGAAGCGGGTAAGCATCTGCTCTGCGCTACACTTGCAACATGATCGATGACTGATCCATCACAGAAACTGCTGCAATGACAAGGCTGTGTCGTTATTTGCGATTGGTCCCGGTACGCCTCTGTGAATGTTTGCTTCCAATACCTCATAAAACCGCTACTTGCAAGGCTGTGAGAGGAGGACTTCTCGACTGACCATGAGCCTCCAATGGCCACAGACTCCATTGCAAGCAGCGTAGTGTCAAGCCCAGCCACCGTGGTACCTGCAACCGTACCTTCAAGCGAACCTACGTCTACATCGAGAGCCGAACCCAGCACCGCAGAGGAGAAGCCGACATCCACGCGCAATAACCCCTCCACATCATCATCGAAAGCAACGTCTCGGTCTGCGGGTGCACCTGGAACCACAATAATCACTTCTGTTGTGGCCAATCCCACCGATGGCGCCGCTTCGACCGTATATCTCACAAGGACTGCTGCTTCTTCGGCACAAACATCTACAACCCAAGGCTCAGCATCGTCGTCATCCTCGAACAAGAGCGTTGTCATCGGCTGCGCCGTCGGCATTCCGGTCTCAGCCGCAGTCTTCACTATCATCGCCATACTTCTTTTTCGCAGACGTCGCCGACAGAAGAAAAGCCGTTGCAACAATCTTCTTCCACCACTTCCCACCATCCACGAGGAAAATGAAAAGGGGCCGCGTGTTTCGGAGCTGGACGGGTTCCCTCGCGCCACCGGCGGTAGCATAGCGCCATATTGCTCGAGTGCCATTTCTGAGCACTATTCTGGCAAAGGAAGCAGAGGCCATACTCGCGCCGCTAGCGAAGTCGACGGCACTCCAATTCCCGCCAGGGAAAATCCGCCCGCCGAGCTAGAATCCCCTAGGAACTCAAAGGCGCCACCAGTGGAGCTGGATGCAACCGATGCAAGGTCGGTCGGGGGTTACTTTAGGATACCTCCTACGGTCGGCGAAACTGGGGAAAGTCCAGACCCAGGTAGAGGCTATGCTGTAGGGGGTGTTGCGCCGCCCGGAGGATTGAGGATTGTGAATGCGGCGGAAGGTGAGCTAGACAGCGAGGTCGAAGGCGATGCTGAAGGAAGGGCGAGCGCTGCCGGACAATCCAGAGGATCAAACGTGCGAATCGAGAGTCCACCATCGGTATACCAGAGTCCGAGGACTTGGAGACATAGCAGAGCAAGCTTACCATCGGGAGTAAGCGATGGCACAGCGTCGGGGGGTATCGGCAGTCCCGTCAGCTCCCTGCACAGTCACGGCTGGGGACGGTAATCGCCATATATCCAAGGGTGGAGTAAGGTTTACGGTCAGTCCGAGGGTGACGGAACATATTGCGGGCTCAAAGAGTTGCTGTTGGGCAAATCGACGAACGGACGGTGGGATATTGCACATGCATGGGCAGTTTACCATCTGTTTCTGGGAGATTTGCCTCCTTTTCGCTTCACATCTTTCTTGCTTGCCGACTGCTTCTGCATAATAATTGCGAGAAAGGCCTTTTTTTTCTATCCTCTTTTGAGGGGTTTCAGCATAGCGGTGGAAAGTCTTCGCCTCACGAAGTATGAAAGCAGCTGGCGGGCGCCTTGAGCGCTACCGCGGTCTAAAGACGTTGTAGTCACATACAAGGAATTCTCTGAACTATCCTATTTCTTTGATCACTTAGGCCAGTTCTATGGCCGTTTCGAAATACATTTCATCCCTACAGTTTGAAAAGTACAATGCTTTGAGAAGCTTGCACTGTGATTCAGTCAACGCGGCGCTAATGGTGAACAATATGTGACCTAGCACGTGCTGCTCTGATAAAACTGATTCCGAAACTTGTCATGCATTTCGTATGGTAAATTCAAGTTTTCATCAAGTCCCGCCCACCGACCTCAGGTAAGTGGTTCATCAATTACAAGAAGTCTACGACCCGTTCCCAGCCGGATTCGCCTACTCTTCTGAATTCCACGCCTTCACCAAAATACCCTGCATCGTTCCAAGCATTCATCATCTGGCCATCGTAGGGGCCGTGTCTCTCGCCACCATCTCTTGCGTCCGCCCATCTGTATTCCCACATTTTAGATTCCCCGTCATCCACTGGCGCCTCCTCTTTTGGCGGGTCCACCCAATCGTCGCCCGTCTCGCGCTTATACTGCCGTATCAGCATTTCGCGTTCCTGGTCGTAAATTTCCGTCTGGCCGCGCGTGAGCAGCTGGTCGGCGGCGCCGGTGATGGCCTCGACGGCCTCGCGGCGGCGCTTCTCCGCAGGGTCCTCTTCTTTCTGGGCCGGATCGACGTCCATGGCCTCGCCATTCTCCGCGCCGTCGCTGGGTTTCCGCTTGTTCTTCTGCCACTTGGGCTTCGGCTTTTCCTTCTTCTTGCCGGTGCCGAAGCGCGCCAGGGCCTCCAGGATGGTCTCGCCGCGGTCCAGGCGGGTGATGAGGGCGGCGAGGATGTCGCCGGTGAGCACCTGGTCGTCGGCGATGGCGCGCTTGCGGCGCTCCTCCTCGCGCTTCTCCTCGGCCGCCTTGGCCTTCTTCATGTCCTTCTTCGACAGGCCCTCCAGCCACGTATCGTGCACGGCGTCCGGGTCGTTCGCCTTGCGGACAAAGTTGCCCTGGTCATCGAAGCGGCCCTCCTCGGCCTCGGCCTTCATGTTGAACGCGTCGAGCTTGGGCGCGTGCTTCTTCTTGGAGCCGGCGCCGAGCTCCTCGTCCATGTCGCTGTCCACGCGGTCGCGCTCCTCGTCGCCGCCGCTCTCGCTGGTGCTGTCGTCGTCGTCGTCGCCGCCGCCCTTCGCCTTGCCCTTGCCCTTCTTGTCGCCCATCGAGAAGTCCGCCGACACGTGCCCGCCCGACTTGCTGTCCGCAACCTGGCCCTCGATCTGGTCGTCGTCGAGGAATGTGACGCTCTTTTTCTTGCCCTTGCCCTCGCGGGCGAGCTCCTCGTCCTCGTCGCCGTCCTTGAAGTCCTCCTCCAGGTCCGCGAACATGTCGGCCTCGTCCGCGTCCTTGCTTTCCGCCTCCGCCGCCTTCGCCTGGCGCGCCTTCTCCTCGGCGCGGGCGTCGAAATTCTCCTCGCTCGAGTCGGACTCGTAGCCGTCGATCTTGACGGCGTTGCGCTTCACCTGGCGCTGCGCCTTGCCGATCTCGTCGGCCTCGAGGATGGCGTCCTCCTCGGGCGCGTCGGCGGCCAGCGTCGACGGGTTGCGGTAGTCGAAGCGCGGCTTCTTGTTCGAGGCGTCGGCGGAGGAGGCCCCATCGCCGGGGAAGGGCAGGTCCGGGGCGCGTTTGGGGCGCGATGCGGACATTTCGGGGGCGTTCGGGTGTTGGTTTGGAGGAGCAATTGATGACGGATTCGCGACGGCGAGGTTCAGGTCTGGGATAACTATTGCGGCGGCAGGTGGCGTGAACTTGGCGATCGGAGTGTATAGTCTGAAGCGGGGGTGTGGTGCTAGAATGCTACTGAGCGGGAAGGCTGAGTGGTGTCGGGCGGCTTTTCGCGAGCGGGCTGCTTCGTCGCCTGCGTCATTCCCGAAAGCTCCAGCACAGCTCACCCACGGCTCGCCCATCGCCAGAACAACAATCGCCGCCGACAGCTCAACCACGCCCGTCACTTCGCCCTAGACACCGCCCGCACATTCTCCCGCACTCGCCTGACGCATTCACATCCTACTGCCGACTGCTTGAGGAGCACTTCACCGCCACCATGGTACGTACAGTTGCACCCGCGCTTTCTCGCCGCCTGCCAGCATCAACGCACCACCCCGCTAACAAACGCGCCCGCTCCACGCAGTTCGGCGGCAACTACTACGACAACGACGATCCGATGGCCATGTACCAGGCGGCCATGGGCATGCGCGGCGGCGCCGGGGCTGCCCGGCGCTTCGACGAGTACTTCCGCTGCTACCCCGTCGTCATGATGCCCGGCCCGGAGCGCGCTGAAGCCAACCACGGCGGCAAGGTCTTCATGCCGCCGTCGGCCCTCGACAAGCTGACCCGCCTGCACATCACCTACCCCATGCTGTTCGAGCTGATCAACGGCGCCCCGGAGACCCCGAAGCGGACGCACGCCGGTGTGCTGGAGTTCACCGCCGAGGAGGGCAAGATATACCTGCCGTACTGGGTGCGTACATATAACACAATACGGGAGCTCAGTCCCGTATGAGTAAAATGGGAAAATAGACCTGGCTGACATGCCGAACTATATAGCTCATGCAAACGCTTCAAATGGAGCCGGGCGACCTGATCCAGGTCAAATCGACCGACCTGCCGCTGGGCAACTTCATCAAGCTGCAACCGCAGTCGTCCGACTTCCTCGACATCTCGGACCCCAAGGCGGTGCTGGAACAGGCCTTCCGCAACTTCTCCTGCCTCACGCTCGGCGACGTCTTCACGTTCGCCTACAACGACCAAGTCTACAGCATCGCCGTACTCGAAGTCAAACCCGACCAAGCCTCGCACGCCATCTGCACGCTCGAAACCGACCTCTCGGTCGACTTCGCGCCGCCCGTCGGCTACGAGGAGCCGCAGCGCAAGCCCGCGGGCGCGACCAGCGGCACCAGCACCCCGCGCAGCATCGCCAGCGGCAAGGGCCCTGCTGGCGCCCTCCCCGGCGGCGGCACGCTGCACCCGCACGGCACCATGGCGCAGGCCATCAACTACGCCGCCATCGCGCCCGCGTCGTCGGCCGCCGCCGCCGGCGCCAAGGCCGTCTCGTCCAACTTCCTGTCCGGCGGCCACAAGCTGTCGTCGTCGAAGCGCGGCAGCAAGGCGCCCACGCCCAAGCCCTCGACGCCCGTCGCCGGCGCCTCGTCCAGCAGCACCGTCGGCGACCCCACCAACACTGCGCCCGTCGTCCGCCGCGGCAACGCGAACGGCCCGCAGCCGCTGCGCCTGCCGCCCGGGAAGCTGTTCTTCGGGTACGAGATCAAGCCCGTCAAGGGGAAGGATGCGGCGGCGGGCGGTAATGGTGGGGAGGATGGCGATGACGATAAGCCGCATTTCCAGGGCGCGGGGCAGACGTTGAGGGCGAAGAAGAAGGGGGAGAAGTGAAAGGGGAGGGGGAGGCTCGGAAGTGCTGCGTGAAGCGATATGGTTCACTTCATTACGGCTTTCAATGTTTTCTTTTTTCTATCCTTTTTCTTTTCCCCTTTCTTATCTTGCCTTTTTCTCGCCTTAGACTGGGCTTCTTGGGGACCTCATTGCCCCCTTTTCTTCTCTTGCTTCTACTCAGTGGTTTTTCTTGACGCGTTGCATGACCAATGTCATAGTCATGGCATCCGACGGGACCCTTCGTACGCTTCGACGACGGAAGCGATTTGAAAGGGAAACGGACCTGGGGGGAAGGGAGAACTGATGGATGGATGGATGATAGGCGAAGAAGACGATTACGAGGGATGGCGGGATGGCGGTTTATTCGGGAAGGAAGCACGAGCTCCCGCGAAGAAAAAGAAATAGATATCGCTGCCAAGCGAAAAGGGCCACCGGGGGGAGGGGGGCGTCACGGAGTATTCTTGCTGGTCGGAATCTCGAAATATCATCTTCCTTCTTCCTCTTCTTCCTCTTCTTCTTCTTCCTCATTGTCCCTTTTAATCCTTGCAGCTGTACTTCTGGTGTCTGAGATACGTGGTTGGATGAGAAACGTCTGGGGGGGTGAGTAGATAAGGGGGGTTGGGGTTGGGGTTGGGGACTCTTCGGGGTTGAGAAACGAGCATGGCTGGGATTAAGTCCGCTACGGTTATTGTTGCAGGCGACAAGCGGCGTTTGAGCAGATGTATACGATTGCGATACATCCTGTATCGGTTGGTTGTTTGCTGCACCGAGCTCCTCGTCCTCCTCGCTGCAGAGGTGTTGCTTGCTCTCCTTCTCTACCGGCACTTCCAACTTTGTCCGGCGCTGCTGTGCTGTAAAGGTAAAGGGAAGAACAGGTGACGATTGCAACATGGGAGTCTGGGAAGGATTCTTTCAGATGAGGAAGAATGCGGATGATCCTAAGTACTGTGTGTAGATACGACAGTGCGTTGTTATCGTTGCCGATGTCAAATGGAGGCGATGGATGACAATAAAACGGTTAGAGAAAACCATGGAGGCCTCTCTTCTTCGCTGCTTCAGCGTAACTTTACTATCTTCTTCTTTCCCCCTCTTCCTCCTACGAGAATTAGAGTCAAATGAATAAACCTCTCCAACGTCGCTGCAAAAAGGAGGAAAGAAGAGACAAACAAAGAAAAGTTGCCACCAAACTGGTATGATCCTATGAGATTCGACCTTACGGTCTCTTCTGCCTTGGTTATCTGTCTGCCGCAAAGGGCCAAAAAGCAAAAAGCGCATATCCCACCCCACCTGTATCTCAAGGCTGGACATTGGACCGTCGCTATCGGCCAGTCAACCACCGGGTTTCGGAGTCTACTCGTTGCGGATTGAGCTCTCCGGTTTGCCATATATACTTAGTCTCTGTTTGGCGTGGTAACGATACTTGGATGGCGGTGTGAATACTCGAAGCAGGAGGGAGAGGCTATTATTAATTTAGAGAACCGCGGGGGATTTCCAGTCTGCTTGTCTCCCTCGGATGGAGGATCGCGTGAACGACTCTCTTTGCGGTATTTATCCATACTGAAGTAACTCTTGTCCCTCTCATTTCCCCCTTCATGGCTCACTAGCCACTTTTCACACCCCCTGTTCCAACGGCACATACACACACACACTAGCACCCAGCACACCAACATTCACAAGTATGTACCGCAAACATCCTTCGGATGTCCAAAGATTTTTAAAAGAGGACTATCCTTCCTATTGCTCTACATACTCTACATACCCATATTAACCAGCCAGCCAGCCAGCCATCACTACATCCCACAGAACCCTCCTAACCCTCAACCGCGCGGCAGAGCAGATTGGAAGGAAGAGAGAGCGAGGTACGCACTAAAGAGTGAAAGAAAGGGAAAAAAGAGACAACCGACAACCTACTACCCCCCACAGCAACAAATCCCACTACACTATGCCCACCAACGAAAAACATCGCCAAGACAGACGACGACGAACGATGTCGGAAAGCAATCCAACGGCCAACCAAAGCGGGGAAGGAAACCCCCCGCTTCCACAAACGGATGAGATATAGTTCGGAGATGCTACGTTGGGGAAATTTTGCCGTGGTGCTCATGCTTGTAATCCGGCTGTAGAGTTGTGGGAGAAAGCGAGGACAAAGGCTCAATTTCGCTTCGGATGCGCTGGAGATGATGTGATGGTGGCGCCAGCACGTTCAAAGTCCACATCTTTTTCACGAGGGAGGGAAGTTCCGGAAACAGCGGGGCGATTGATATTGGTGGACGTGTGTGTGCTACTTGCGTCCACTGGCCACTGATTTTTCTTCACCCGACGCGGTCACTCGACGTTAATTTCTCTTACTTCACTCCCCACCCATGCTACATTGGAAGAGCACACCTTGACAGCAGTGTTCTCGCCAGTGCTCAGGGCCCCGAAGAGAAGTCTCGGCGATCTACCCGCGTGATGCCTGGACGGCCCGGCGCGGAAGACATCCGAGTCAGTATACGAGACTACCGAGGAGGCTTGTTCGCCGCCAAGAATCGCTACAAGCTATGTGGAAGAGGACGTCGTATCCGGCGTGTTACAGTTCCCAACAGAGTTGGAGCAGCTGATCAAATGAGACGATGGATCTGGAGTGCCGAAGGCCAGGAACGCGAACGGTCTTCGCTTCTCCAGGAAAGACGGGCAAAGCTGTTAGACTTGACAAGTGCGGTCCAATTATACGGCGCATGGACCAAACCGTAGCACCAAGTGGGAACACTAAATTTGGAGATAATTTGCCCCGTGCAAGCCGAACGCAGATGTCAGGGGGTTATTGCTGTATGGGGCGATGGTGCAAGTAACTGTCTGTTACCTCAACTAATCATTTGATGGTGTTTCTACTGACAACATATATGCTCCCCTCTCATCCAGCCCTACAGGTCGGGCACTAATGTGGCGCGAACTAGCCAAGCTAAGGTCTGCACTTAAGAATAGACTTCACCCGCTTGACTTAGCTTAGCGAGGCTTAAACACCGAGTCAGCCATATGATTCGTGAGGTTTCGCCCTTAACCCTCCCGTCATCTGCCCTGCAGCTGGACGAATACGGCCACCATGAATCGTGATGGCACATGTGGTGATGATATCTGCCAAGCAACACTTCGATAGCTAAACACCCGCCAAGGCTGTCCGAGGTCAGTGAGCGAAGCGGAACGAGCTCGAGTATCACCTTACGGCCCTTGCGTTGCTACTGCTACTCACTTTCCAAGCGCTGCCGTCAAACAGGCAAAGGGCAAGATGGATATATAAAGTACGCCATTCGTCGCCGGGGAATCACCATAACCAACCAGCTTCACTCAACTCCTTCAGGATGCATTGCAGCAGCCTCATCACCCTCCTCGCAGCCGCTTCCTGTGCTGTGGCCGCTCCGGCAGCTGCACCTGAGAGCATCAAGCGTGCTCCTACTGTCCCCCACGATTCTCTTTGGCCCATGCCGGAGAGTGTCCGCGGCGGCGTTGAGGGAAAAGCCATCCTCCGTTATGAGCCGTACCTCCATATCGCTTCCGGCTGCCAGCCCTACACCGCCGTCAACGATCGAGGCCAGGTGAGCGGAGGTCTCGACAACACCGGCAGCGCCACCGGCGGCTGCAGGGACGACCGTCGCGGCCAGACCTACGCCCGCGGCGCCTGGCACAGGGGCCGGTACGCCATCATGTACTCATGGTACTTCCCGAAAGACCAGATCTCCGACGGCGGCGGCAACTTCGGCCACCGCCACGACTGGGAGAACGTCGTCATTTGGATCGATAACCGTGAGTCACCTCTCTCCCGTCTGGCATCTTGCAAGACAACTGACGTTCGAACCACAGCTGCCAACGCCAACCCCCGTGTTTTTGGCGCCGCCGCCTCGGGTCACGGCAAATACAAGACCACCGGAAGCCCCCAGATGCGCGACGGCAACCGTCTCCAGGTCGAGTATATGACCAACTTCCCCACGAACCACGAGCTTCAGTTCAAGACCAGCCCCGGCCGGGACCAGTGGATGGTCGACTGGGCAACCCTCCCGAAGCCGACCACGGACGCTCTCAACGAGCACAACTGGGGCAGCGCCAACTGCCCGTTCAACGACGGCAACTTCATCAACAACCTCGACAAGGCCTGGGTATGAAAGACCAAGATTTCCAGATCCCTCCATCTACCAATTATAATCAACCGTCTGCATAGCTATTCACTGCCCCCCCCCTGCTCGAGTGGAATGTTTTTACTTCTTAAATATCCATAATCTGTATCTAACCCATGGCTTCTGGCCTTTTTCTTCGTCTTCGTTTTCACAGAAATACACTGAATTGACACGTGCTCCGCTACAAAACTTTCCGCAATGAGATCAACCTCAGTGATTTCCTGCCGGCAACTCCAGCGGTTGAGGGCCATCACCGGTTCTCTCCGGCAACTCCAGCCGTTGGTGCCAATCATCGGCTTCCACGAGACCCGCCCCCTTTTGCGGACGACCCATCGACAGCACCGAATGGGTCCCCTCCGCAGGGCCCGGTCCCATCTGCTGCTGCGGCGCCAGCCGCTCCCGCCGCCATAACCACAGCGCCGTCGCCAGCCCCACCGAAGCTGCGATCAACACTCCTCCCAACACGCCGCCCACGACGGAAGTAGTCGAATCACCACCGCGTTGAGAGGCCGCAACGGTCTCGTTGCTTGCTGTATCACTGCTTATGGTATTGTTGCTCGCTGTTCCATTACCAGCTGTGCCGTTGACCAGAGCGCTGTTGGCTTCCTTGATGGCCTGATAGATCGAAGGTACCATCCAACCTATCGCCGACGTGGGCACCTGCGCGTGGACGTCGTCGCAGCAGTTGGTGCCGTTTCCGACTTTTGCGGCAGCACCACCTGTCCCTTTCGCACTGGGAGCACTTCGGAGACCTCCCAGGTGGATTGGCGGACTGTTAAAAAAGCATCAGCGTCGGCATCCTTACAGACATGATTTGAACAGATGAGGACCCTACTGTCTTCGCATACTTTCGGGCATGCGTCGTCGCTCATGGTGACGTCGGTGCAGCCGTCTTCGTAAAGGAAGCCCATTTGGGCCGGGTTGGTCGAGAGGCAGAGCCCGCTTTCCAGACAGATGTCGGGGTATTGCTTGTTGTTCGCGCAGCATGCGCTGTGGGTGCCGTTCCCCTTGTTGTTGCATCTTGCGTACGCGCCGGGGCCTCCTTTGCCGGTGAGATCGTAACATGCGTTCATTGCTGATTCGTTCATCGCACGACTGCAGGTTGTGTTGCAAAGGGAGAACCCTCTCGAAAAGAAAGCGGATTTGGAAGGTGCCGAATCGGTATTTAAAGAGTGACGCAAGGAATGTGTGCAACGCAAGCAGGTTGGGGGCCTGTCTATTCAGGTGTGTCTGGCGACATGTCCGTCGTGGGGGTTCGCAGGTTCAGCTGTTACCGTGCATTGCAAATCGTGATACGAGCCGCTTCATGGATTCGGGGCAAGGTGGTGCATGCCCTGGCCCCATGGCTTGTTATATCTCATCCTGTCCGGCTCCTTTCATGCTTTGATTGGTGGCTGTTATATACAACGACTTCAATCAAAAGGAAAGCCCATAGTTTTGCTTCATTCCAGCCTTGCCTGAGGTGAGATGAGCTGCAACGTGCCCGAACCTGTCTTGCAGAGCTCGGCCTCCCACCTCGTGTACCCGGCGCAGCAGATCAAAGCGGTTTTCAGCTCTATAAGCCCCACCGAGGAGTGTTGCGCCTCGGGCGCCAGAGCTATGCCGCATCCACCGCGTGTTTCAGCCACCTAAGCGTTTTGTGGAACTCTCTTTTCAGTTACCGGTTTCTTTGTTAGGGATCCTTGATGAGAAGGTCTGATTACTTGCGGCCTCCCAAACCCATATTTGGATCTGGTTGGCCTGTTTCTTGGCGGTTGCGTTGGACTCATATTATTGTTGCCTCTTTTATCCGTCTCATCGTGCCTTTTCTCCTTCGGGTTTTGGCTTCAGTCATCCCTTCTTGAAAAGCTCTCGACAAGTTGTGAACTGAAAGACAAATTTGGTAGGGAGATCAGTGTCGAGCTTCAATCCTAGGACACGAGAATAAAAACACAATACCTTTCTAGAGCCTTTCTACGCTGTCTCTCAGCATCTTAGTTTCGGATAGCCAACACCAAGTTCTCTCAATGTGGCTTCGTAGCAACGACACACTTTGTTAAGCTTTAAGAAAGGCATTCAGTTTCACTTCGACTCGCTCCACCAGGAATTTTTTCCACCAGGACGCGCTCAATCCCCTCCGGGTCGCTCGCACTAAGAATCCTCTACCAGCCGACACCCGCGGTCCTCCTTACGATACCTCTACCCGTCGATACCGCCGAGCTATCGGTTTATTAGGATTATCAAGACGCTTCCGCATTTCCATACCTCCCACCTCTTCAGCCTCCGAGCGCCCGTCCACAAGCCTCGCCTTAGACAACCTTATCCCTCTACCTTCCGCTGCACCCCTTACGCATTGCGACTCGCGACACGCAGCGATCCTCGCGCCGCGACCCGCTTTACACCACCGGCTCTAGAAGCACTCGATCCCAGCCGTCCACTCGCATCCTTAGACGACGCCGTCTAAGTCCCATCTCCTCGAGATCCTCCTACGCCTTGGATAGACCCGATACGGAAGGGGCTCCGCTCCCGAGTAGGTCGGCAGTAGCAAACGCCCTCCCCAGCTCCTTCCCCTCCCCGGCCGCGGCCTTCGAGTTCCTCTTCTCGCCAGTCGTCTTCTATACTTCTCCTTTCTCTTCTACCTGTCTTCGCCCTAGCGTTCGTTCCCATCCCTTCGATCACATATACCTCGGTCCATCTTGGGTGTCGAACTCCACGTTGCCATACCGGACTCGCGGTATCCACGTCGGGCGTAATTCATCCTAGATCCCCCGTTGCCAGACGACGCAGTTCGATCTGCCTTTAAGATCCTCGCCTCTTGGAACGAGAACGCCCGCCACAGACAGGTCCTCCTTAGCAAGCATTCTCATGCGGTATCTTTAGCAGCCGCTGAACACGTCCGAACATGGTATATTCCACCACGTACCTGTAAGTATGTTTTGATGACTCTCGTCCAAATAAGCTGCGATGATGCACTTCGAATATTCACCAGGCGAAGAACGTGAAAGGAACTCGAAACGGCGGTATCCAAACTCTCCCACTGCCTTCATGTAGGGATTCCTCCTTAGTAGAGACCTCGGTCAACAGAAAAAAAAAAAACACTTGCAGAAATCCCGCCTCTTCCAACTGACCCTCCCTCCCTCAATACAACCAAGCAAGACACAAGACGATAACTGTAACAGCAAATATCCAACGCCTAGCAGAAAAAGATCGTAATCAATTCTGCACGCCATGCAAAAGCGGGACAAGACAAGGAAACCCTACCCAAAAGAGAAGTCGCAGAAGGATTAGGACCCCCCCGACCGAATCATCGTCTGGAGACCGGAAAAGTAGGAGAAGCAAAAGTAACCAAAGCCCTCTCGCCTCCTAGTCCTCTTTGTTGTTTGTCCATCCAAAATTAATCCTTTCCTTCTCTTGTACTCCTTTCACATTCTCACCCTTCCCTCCTTATGCCTCGGACTCTCCGGATCCGCATCCGTGCTGCCCTCCAAATTCGCCGCATCCTCGTCGTCGCTGATCAAGCCCTCCAGCTCAAACTCCTCCGCATCCCGCAACCGCTGCGCATCGGACCTCGAGTGCGGGCGGCGAGCGTGGCCGTTGAGCTGACCGCGGCCGCTCTCGGGATCGGGTTTGGTGAATTCGGGCCAAGCCCAGGTGGCGTAGATGTGCAGAAGCATGTTGACGACTACGAATCAATCCCTGTCAGTGGCATGTTTCACGTAAGTTAAGACGCTTAAAAGGGGTTGACGTACAGAGGTAGAGAAGGAAGGCAACGCCGTAGAGGATGAGGACATAGGAGACGTGGGTGACGTGGGCATCGGAAAGGAGGGCCATTTGCTCTTCGGTTGCGCCCATGAAGAGGAAGCCGGAAGCGTAGAGGAGCTGCGAAGGTTAGCTTTGAGCACCATGGAAGCGTGGACAAGCAAAACTTACGAAAGGAGGAAGGTGCTGCCAGCTGTTGTTCTCGGAGCCATCGTCGGAGACACCATTCTTGTCCCTGAGGATGAAAGAGATTTCAATGATACGGGTGAGGCCGGCTGCCATGAGAGTGTAACCGAAAACGGAGTGGACCATGGTGGAAAGAGGCAGCGATTGCGGGTGAGCGGACATGGCGAAACCAGTGAGAAGAATAACGATGCCAGGGATCAAGTTCCTCTTGGGTCTGCCGTCCCTGCTCCTGCTCAACCAGATACCAAGAAGACCAGCGCACCACCAGACGATGCCCATGGAAGTGTGCTGGAGGTCGTTGTGGACCCAGGGGCCTCCCCAGCGGTGTTCGGTGAAAGTGTTGACGCACCCCCAAGCCGCAATCATGCAGGAGTCGAAGAATTCCTGGCTCCTTCCGGAGCGCTTCAACCACGCCTGCCCAACCAGCAGCAGGATCGTCATGATGATTCCATAGCCAATGAATGCGCTGCCCATGATGAAATGCGCCAAACATTGGCCCAAATGGTCGCCACGGCAGAATCCAAGCGAAGTGATGCCGCCGAACAGCATCTGGGTCCAGGCGGCAACGGGGAGAAGCTTGCCCACAACACCGTGAGCGATGACAACGTATCTCCTGATTTTGCCTTGGAATCCCTTCTCGAGGTGGAGCCTGAGATAGGCGCCGAGAATAACCTGGGAGAACAGCATGAACATCAACCACGGGGCGAAGCTGCCGTGTACACCTGGCGCAAACTGGCGGCCCTTGTGCTTATGCCCGAGCATGTATCCGATGATGGCCATAACGGTCGCGACCGATTGGATAGGTACATGCCATCGTGAGCGAGTTATCTAGAAAGGCGCGTGAGCGGGGCAAGCGGGAGAGCGCGGAGAAGGGGAAAACGCACGCCCAAGACCATGCCCGTTGGATACAATACGCCCCAGGCGAGGCATTGAAGGAGGATATGTGTCCATAGGATTGCATCCTGTCAAGTCCGTCAGTTTGCGATCCCAGCGCTTCCGGAGCGGGCAGCTTGTCGGCGGGACGAACCATAGGATCGGACGAGGCATACTGGCCCTCAGGGATGTCGTCCATGTGGTGTTCGTGGGCTTCGGTGGTGGCAGCCAGGCAGAGCAATGCCAGGCCGACGGCGCGCGCCGGCTTATACGTAGCCCCCATGATGGGTGGGCTGTTGCGACGGGGATGAAACAAAAGATGTACGCTGGACAGCGGAGGTCCGCGACGGTTGGTGCAGCAGGTCCGGGAGGCGAGCCAGGGTGAGGCGGGGGTTGCGCAAGTGTCGGCCGGGGAGGGGTTGTTTACAACGAGAGGCACGGAGAGCGAGAAGATCACTCCGGAGGTGAGGGTTGGGGCGGGTTCGCCGCGGTGGGCATTCGTGTACACAGGACGCAAGGCGAGCCAGTTTAGTCAGCGCCACCCCGGTCCCAGCTGCATCATCGCCTGCCTTATCCGCCCGGGACCCGGCCGCATGGATGCCTCCCGCAACAAAGCCCACGTTCAGCATGGACTCGTCGCCTGCCAGGAATGCCCTCCGTGATCACCGCGACGCTGTCACTGTCACTGTGGAGCCGGGCTCGTCGCCGGGGAATGCAGGAGCAACGAGTCCCCAGATGCATCCGCACGGGGACAAGCGCCTGGTACGAGTGATTCTCCTATCGGCGTTTTCGCATTATTACTGACCGTCAACCCCCAGCCGAACGCGCAAGCCCGCACGGCCGCGCTCCAGGCCACGCTCGCCGATCTGACCGCGCGGCGCAGCGACGTGGTCAAAGAATTCGCGGCCGTTCCCTCTGTGGCTGAAAACCTCCCGTCGTCTCGCGCAGCTGCCACGAATCCCACCGCCAGCTCCGGGCCCGACACGAATGCCGAAATCGATGCCGCTGTCCGGGCTGCAAAGGCCATTATTCAGCAGCAGATTCGCCGCCTGAACGACTACAACGAAATGCGAGACGTCGGCCAAGAACTGATGGGCATCATGGCTGAATCCAGGGGAGTGAGGATCAAAGAGGTTCAAGAGGAGTTTGGCATTTCCCCCAACGATTAAGAGACAAAGGGCGCGTGCGTACTCCCGCAATTGCCATCCCGACGGCCTGGACCCATTGGCCCTTGTGGCGCCCCATTCAAGCCGCGAAATGGTACCTATGCGCTTCCGCAGACCCTGTGCATCATTCAGGAGGTGTTGGATCGAGGGGGATAGGAGACTGCGCCACGGTTTGCCAAAAACCGCAACTGCGGTACAAAACTAGGCTCGTTTTATCAGCGACGAAACTGCATTTGTTCGCCGAAAGCTGCGGACCAACACTTAGCTAGCAGATGACGGGGTTGAAGGGTGCGCGTCAAGGTCGCATTCAGCTGCTGGCGTGTGGTCGCACCCAGCTACTTTAAATGGAACAGCGCTAGGGCGGTGTGGAGAAAATGCTCTAAATTCGTAGTGTGATCTCTGGGTGATCCCCTTCTATTGCCATGCCGAAACACCCCAGCCGAAGCATGCCCAAAAAGAAAAAAAAAGGAAATGTAGGATATTTTGACCTACTGCGGGCCTCATGGACGCCAAGCAAATGCCTATCCGAGGCTTGGAACCCAAAACGCCACGCTGCAAATTAGACGAAACCCTCGGGCAGATGCCGAGGGGCAGAGGTGGGATGATGCGGGAAATCGAAAACCATGCAGCAATGCAGAGAACAAGGAAATCACGTCTTGGACGCCGGACAACGAGAGACTGATTCGCGTCAGGCTTTCTTCTTGCCGTCATCACTAGCTGAGTCGTCCTCGTCCATGTCCTCGTCGAATTCCTCGTCGTCATCGTCGTCTTCGGCGTCGAAATCTTCCGAGTCGGAGGCACCAAAGTCGGAGTCGGCGTCGCTGTCCTCCCATTCCATGAAGATGTCGTCGTTCTTCTTCGACTTGAAGGCGTCCTCGTGCGTAGGCATGACGTAGCCCTCGGGGATGTCCTGCTTGCTGACGTCCAGATCCCTCTTGATCATCTCTTTGTACTTGGTAGGGTCCTTGCGCAGCATAACACCAGCATCGACGTTGGCGGGGGACGAGGGCTCGGCGTCATCGAGCAGAGAGAGAATGGAAAGCAGAACCGACTCGACGCGCTGAGCGGGCGACCAGCGTTCGGATGCGAGCTCGCCCGACATTTCGTCCTCGCCTGGCGGGTGGAGAATGGAGATACAGAGGCGGCCATCAGGGTACACGTTCGGGTGCCAGAGCGGGCGCATGAATTTGAAGTCTGGGCTTGTGAGTGCGGGGCCGGGTGGGGCGTGGGCGGAGATGCTCACCTGGCGGGCTGAAGGGGTAGTTTTTGGGGAAGTTCATCTTGGCCTTGAAGTAGCCGCCATAGTAGATGGAGTCCGGATTCAGCACGATGAGAGCGACATCCCACTCGAAGATGTTCTCGTTGACAAGCTGTGAAAGGGGCGGGTTAGTAAGGTAAGCGTGACGGTGCCGACATGGCAAGAGCGGTGGATGAGGGTGCGGAGACGTGGGAGGGGCGAGAAGCGAGGAGCGAGGAGCGAGAGGGAGCTCTCCAGGGTCAAGGAGCGGGCGTGGCGGGTGGAGCGATAAGGGACGGCTCACCTCGATGTTGGTCCAAGACTCCTGGGCGAGGGCCTTGTACTCGTTCATCAAAACGCGCTCGGCCATGGTGACAGGGAGCGGCGGGGGCAGTCGCTGTGCAGATGGAGGCGGGAGGGTGGTTGTGGAAGAAGGGCGCAAACGGGGACGAAGAAGAGTCGGGGTTTGAGTAATGACCGACAGGCGTGACCTAGCAAGGTACAGTAGCGTTCCGCAATCGTCAGGCGGCGACAAGGTCGAGGCGCATAAGGCTGACGGCAACGGCGGTCCGAAGCCGGCTAGACTGTAGACTGCGCGCGGGCGGATCAGCGAGCCCCAGCATCGCGCCCTTTCTCCCACCAGCCAGCCCCCAGCCCGACGGACGCAGAGCCTTCACGCCGCCGCCGCTGGGCTTCCATCGCCGTCGGCTACGGGCTGCAGCGCTTCCGAAGTCAGCCGCCGCGGGCCCCTGCGGCGCTAGCGAGGCGGGGGCGGATGTGGTGCAGGCGGCAACGGCGCATGATGATGAGGCGAGGATGCGGCGTGAAGCCCGGCGACGGGGGACGCGGTGACGGTGGTGTTGAGGGAAGTGCTGAGGCGTCGAGAACTGCCCTCCAGCCCGGCCACTTACACCGCCCAGGTTCCGTCTTCTCCGCCCAGTGACCCTTGATTCTCCCAACCTCGCCCATCCTCCGGCCAAGCTGCCGTGAACCCACGCTATTCCGCATCCAATCCTGACCGCGCCTGCATCGGCATGAATGCAACAATCATGGACTTGTGCGTCTGCTCTGGCGATCGGGGACGGGATTGCTTGCAGCTGAGCCCCTCGCCGGCCCGGGCCGAGACCCTTCTCGCATTGACCATTCTGTCCCACATGACTGCTTGCATCCTCATCTACTCTATCGCCACGGCCATTGACACTATCGAACCACGAACCCGTGGTCTAGAGCTATCTGGCGGCCTTTCAATTGACACAAGGAATCCAGTACCCGGGTTTCAACCCGTACCTGCCTGTTTTTTCTTTCTTTTTTTTTTATTGAAAAAGAAAGGTGTAAGATTTCGGTTGAGAAAATCCGGTTCTCAAGGCCTTGATCATCACCATCTACGCCTTACTGCACTACTGTATCTCAGGGTCAGAGTCCACTAGACTTGGAACACATTCACCAACACTCATAGCGATTTCAAAGATACACAAGAAGCTACGAAACAGCCTAAGCACAGCCCATCCAACTGAGCCCACCACACACCCTACAATCACACCCCTCGGCTTCCTCTCGCTCACCTCTCAACGGATTGCAAAGGATATATATCATCATGTGCCCCGCACAGAACGAACGCTGCACATTTCCTCCGAGGGCACTTGAAGCAGACAGACATCCCGACGCAAACGCGAGTTTCAAAATACATCCAGACATCGGATTTTACCAGCCAGCCAGCCACGATCCCATCCCCCCCACCTCCAAACCCCCCACTCCCACTCCACCCCCCCTCACCGCCGCCCCCGCCTCCGCTGGTGATCCCGCCTCCGCCTCACCTCCTCGTTCGGCTCGACCCTCTTCCTCCAGCACATCGCGCACACGTTCGTGAACTCCATCGGCGGGTTGTCGCACAGCGCGCACTTGGTGGTGCCGCCCGCGCCCCTCGTCGGCCCCCCCGGCGGCGGCGGTCGCCCACCCGCCGCCCTCGCCCTCGCCGCATCCCTGCCGCCGTCTCCGCGTCTCCTTTGCGGCGCGGGACCCGGAGGCGGGCGCCAGGAGGGGGAGGAGGAGGAGGAGTGTGAGTTGCCCATGTCGCGGGGGTGGTGGTGGTGGTCGTCGTCCCCGCCGCCGTGTCTGTCGTTCGAGTGGTGTGGTGGTGGTGGTGGTGGTGGTGATGTGCTACGCCTGCCGCCGGGGCCGTCGGCGAGAAGGATGTAAACGCGGCGGTGGTGCGGGAGGTGGAACCAGTTGGTCATTTCGGTGGGAGGTCTGTACTGTTCGGAGAGAGTCCTCGGTCTGTGTCCTTCAAGGTACTTTCGGTGCCTTTAATGGTAGGTTTGAGTAGGAACGTGGATGGGTTTATGTTCCGACTTGCGTGTCTGCTTTGGCAAAGTGGTGAAGTTTTGTCACAAGGATTTTGGTGGAAGAGTAGGATGAGCTTATATAGGGCGTTTTGCTGGACCGATCTTGTTCTGAGGTGTCAAAGTGCTTGTGCATCTGCCTTTCGAAAAACTACACGTGTGCCTTTAGGTGGTGTCCATTCTGTGTTGTCTGTGCAGATCTGCTTGGTATGCACAACACATTGTCACGTGGATACAGTAATCAAAGATGTCCAAAGAAGTCAATCTACTCGTATCAAAGATTGCAAGCAACAGTAGCCGGCTCCAAGGGATCGACACAGCTATAACCCGCAACACACGCCTTTATCAAGAGTAAACCTCCTGCATTACGCCCAATAATTCGGGCGCCCTATATCCGGTGGTGGACTCCACTCATCATGCTTGCGCTCGAAACAGGAGAAGCCGCGCTTTTTCGGTTTCTCCTCTTCTGGCTTCTCCTCTTGTGAGTTGTGTTTGCCCGATTTCTCCTCGTCAGAACTGGATGTGCCCTTATCGCCGCGATGACTGTCGCGATACTTGGCAGGGTGGTTGTGGTCGGTTTCGTAGGATTGGAACTGGCCCATCTTATTGAAGTGAATGGCGGTTTGAGGATATGCAGTATGGGGCACTGTGGACTGGTACTTGAGCGAGATAAGTGAGTGGGTTATGTTTTGCTCCAGGCAAGAGCTCGGGAAGGAAACATTTTATGTTGGCTTAAATACATTGCTAAAGTGCAGAGTAGCCGCTTGAAGTTACACAGGAAAACCATCGAGGCGCAGCAGGCAAAGGAGTACAACTCAGTTGTTGTTCTCCGGTCAAGGGGTACGAGTAATTCCAGCACACTCTTTATGTGAATCTTGTATCGATCAAGATCACGCACTCCTCAAGTAGAGATACCTGTATCTCGATATTTAGTGGGAAGCAGTCCAAGGGTTCAACTACCCCATATCGCGTGGTGGCTGTCACTGACAGCACTAGGATACCATGCCAAGCCCTACTGCTTTCCAGGCGGGAACAACGCTTGCGCGATGACACATTGCCGAGGCCAACTAGCTGAGGAATGGTCATGCTGACTGAATGTCATCGGACCCAGAACATGTGGCGGGGGGTTTTTTTTTTCTTCATCTGCGCTTCGGCGGTGGCGTCGGTTGCGTCGGCTTGGGGGTGCCGGTCGTGTCGTACGCATCGCGGCCCATTGTTGGTGTTCGTAGGAGGTGCACTGTTAATTGTGGACTGAATATTGAGTGGTCTGGATTCTAACGGGGTGGTTGTTGTTGAAGGCAGTTCACGGATGAGAATGGTCGTGGAGGCTTAAGTACACCGCCAGAAGTCGATAGAGTTTCTAAATTACGGATCATGAAACTCAACCAATAGTTCCCTTCTCTGACTCTCGCTACACAACAGGCATGAAACTGCAAAAAGAAAATAATACGTGTTTCTCCCTGTCGCGCTGAACAGCCCTATGCATGTTGTCATACTTTCCAAAATTTTGGTCATGGTGTGGAGTACGTGGGCAGTTGAAATCTTGCGTTGACTACTTTGTTAAGTGTACCTTTGTGTCTTCACCGGAGCTTCAGCTCCCTACATGCTTGCTATAGTACCAGACTTAGAAGTCTTGTGAAGGTAGACAAGCGAACCAGGATACCCACGATGACGTTTGAACTCTATGACGTTTAAACGCACCAGCTACCCATGTCTGCCACTTCTTTTATCTACCAACCCTACACCGCCGCCCTGATACCAACGTCAAACCTATGCCTCAGGCTCACACAATCGTACCCTCCCATACCCTTCCAGTCTCTCAAACCTTAGCCGGCTCCGCTCCCTCCGCAGTCTTGATATTTCCCAGCGCATCATGCTCCTCGTCCCACTTCGCCAACTCCCCCTTACCCACCTTGACCAGCTCATGCGTAATGGCGCCGTCCGGCAACTGTACCACCCTCTGGCGCATCTCGTACCCACCGAGCCAAGGCAAGAGGTAAATCCAGACCCAGTAGTAGACGGCGCAGACGAGGATGATGCCGATGCCGACGACGCAGTACGTCGCGTACCAGAAGCTGACGTCGCCGCCGGTCGCGCCGCCCTCCGGCGGGTACCACGGCATCACGAGCAGGAAGACCTTCACCAGCAGGTAGAAGACGACGGCCGCGTCCCAGCAGCGGAATTCCGACCTGCCGACGCCGAGGCGCGCGCGCTGCCGCCGGATCAGGTAGAGGCCGGCGGCCATGAGGAAGAGGAAGATGGAGTCGGGGTAGTTCTGGAGGTCGACGACTGTTTGTTGTTGCTGCGTGTCAGCAAACCTTGTGCGTTCGGGCATGGGCGTAGGCAAGAGTGGGATGAAGAACACGCACCGAAGTTGAATGCATCGCCTGCAGGTGGCGCCAGAATCATGAGCACCGTCATGCCCCATTTGAGCAGGTACGGGCCGATGGGCGTCCCGAACGGGCGGGTGCTGGCCCAGAACGAGGGCCACGGAAGGACGCCCTGACGACCGACCTCGCGGATGACGCGGGATTGGCCGATCAGTACCGAGACCAGGTTGCCGAAAGCGGACAGGACGACGAGGATGTTGAGGCCCTTGGCGGCGGTGGCGCCGAAGATGGCGGTGAAGAAGAGCGATGCGGCGACCTGCTCGGACTCCATTATCTCCTCTTTTGGCACTGTGGAGGAGAAGATGGTGTCAGCCAATTTCACAAGTCAAGGCCATGGATACGGAGTCGGAGGTCAGAGGATTGCAATGAACAAGAAGGTCAAACTTACCAGCGGCGAAGTACGCAATATTGCACAGCATGTACAAGATGGCAACGATAAGGAGCGAGAGTGGTGCCGACTTCTGGATTGTCTTGACTGGGTTCTTGATCTCGTTCATAACGTTGAAAGCATTCTGATAACCTGAATAGGCAAAGGTGATCTTGACCAACGCGTTGGCGAGACCATTGCCATTGCCCGTGGTGCCAGCGAAGGCGTCACGGAAATTGAGGTTAGGGTCGGCTACGGACGTGTGACCGCCAAGGCATACGAGACCAGTAATGCTGATGCTGTTTTATTGATAAGCAAGGGGATCTTATCTGGGTTGCCCGCAGACGGAGAGTTCACTCACAATACCAGCGTCGCAACTTTGATGAACCCGATTATATCGGACAACCAGAGAGCGAGCCTGTTGTTGGCAATGAGAACTACGGTGGCAATCAGTGGTTCGTCTCTTTACTGGGTGGTGACATTCTTACGGACAACGGCGAGGGTGTACCCAGCCACTGCGATGCCTTTCAACTCCCAATCAGTGCCTTCACGATCGGTCATTTTGAATATGTACTGTGACAGCACTGTTGATACCTTGTCAGCCTATCTTCCACCTGACGTTTGATATTACGTGGCACTTACCGATAGCATTGCTGCTACTGAAGGACAAGATTACAGTCTGCACGGCGAAAGTGACTGGGAAGAAATATTTCGGTCTCGGGTAGGCTTGTTCGAGGTACACGACTTCGGCGCCGGAGCGAGCTGGGAAGTAGGAGGCCAACTCTAGATAGACACCCAGCGCACAGCAGGAAATGATGAAGCCAATGAGCCAGTATATTAAACTCAGACCGACAGAGCCGGTGCTGCTCAGAATCGAAGCAGCTGCAGTTTCAGGTTAGCTTGCGTCCATATTGAATAGTAGCAATAGTAGAAACATGACCAAGCAGTAATGAGGTGGAAGCACCAGGAAAATAAATCCTAGAGCTAGTGCTGGCCTCTGTTGGCATCTGGACAGTGGAACAGCATTGGGCGCCGGTGGGCTGTTACTCAAACACTGACTTGCATTGCGAGGCAACCCCAAGAGAACGGAGAATGTGAAAGGCTGTATGAAACAATAAACACTTACGCGTCGAGAAAACACCGGTACCGATCATCTGGCCAATGTTCAGGAAAATGATGGTATACCACTTGACTTCGTACCCAAGCGGAGAATAGGCCTCGACAGGCGCGCCGGACGCCTCCTGGTAAGTTGGAAGGGATCCATTGCCACCCTGCTCAGCAACGTACTCGAGGCTACTGGTCTTCAAGGCCGTTGAGTCTCCTGACGGGGAGGCGACGCGCTCGGTGATGTGTTTATCGTCTGGATCGTGGTGGACCGACATGGCGGAAGGATGCGGGATCGCGGACTAGCTCTTTCACTTTCCGGTTGGTCGAACAGGTTGTGTTACAACAACGGCGACCGCTGGGGCTCTCCGAACTTCCGAGAGATGGGGCAAGCGACCAGGGGAATCAAAGGGTGGCTCGGGGGCAGGGCATGGCGATGATCTCTCATGTTGAAGAAGAGGCGGAGCGACCTCCAAAGTTAAATGTGCGATCGGCTAGCAGCGTTGCATCGAGTTCGTAGAGCTCTCTTGGCCGGCGGTAGGCGATGCCATCCGTCGTGGCGATAAGCGGGGGATGGGTGTTATCATGCAATGCCTATTCTGGATGACGCCATTGGCCAACGGGCGGGGATGCAACATAAAACAAATTGTTACAAGCAACCATTCTGCGGCGCCCAGGCCCGCCTCCTCTGACTGGTGGATGGGGCCCCATGTAATTGCGCCAGACGACCCCGGTTCGCAACAATAGCGGCTCTGTCTCGATGGCTGGCGGCTCAGCGCCTCCTGTTGCACAGAAGCGAATGAACACGCTTTGCTCCGGCGCCCTCCCGCCCAGGGCCTTGGGCTATACTTGGGCCTGCTTGGCACCTGCGGAAAATGGTTAAAACCTGCTCTTGGGTTACGAGACGTAAATGCTGCCGACCTCTGTCCATTCGAAGGTGACCATGCGTGGTGATGCAAAAAAATCCTGCTGCGGGTTGACCCGGTACCTTGTCTCTCTACCCTTCCCCGATTCTCCATTTGGGTTGTAGCGCGTCCCGAGCGTCTGGAAGCTCCCTGCCTGGGCTCGGAACACTGCCCTCCTCGACAAGCAGTAGCGAAAGGCATGGTCGCAGTTCGGCCGTTTTCATGAATGTGGCGCATTCGCTGAGAACGACTATTATACCTTGTGCACTTATAGAGGCTTTGACTGGATTTTCTGGCATTTACCACACCTCACTTGATTAGTTTGCGTTGTAGCAGAATCATTTCTCGGATTTGGCCGAGAATTCATATTTTGGATTGCCCCCACTGAAGTACGCGGCAAGTGGGGAGACATGCACCGCGGTTGATGGGTGGACAGCGGTTGTAGCCACCATATCGCATCGAGGCGGGAGCGAATTTGAAGAATCTGCACTAAACAATCATTAGTTTGGATTGCACCATCTCGTATAATTGAGCCTTCCCACATCGGTCACACAGAGATGCTGCACCCTGCTTACATGGATAGTCGAATCCTGACAGTTTTGATTTTCACATCCACATCCCGGATACTTGGTTCAACCGCCCATGTAGGAAGAGCGTAGCGCCCTTCGCGGAGCACGGCAAGATCAACTGCTGCCAATTTGTATATATATGCATCGGTGGTATTGATAGATCGAATCGATCTGCAGAAAATCGAAGTGTACCATTGAGCCACGTTCGTCGTATTCAATGGTTGTGCAGAGAAATCCTAAACTTGCTATTAATAAACCCAAGTTGCGTGGTTTGAAAGCATCGCAAGCAATCTTGGCTGAAATGAAGAAAGCATAACATTGAAGACAAGTGTAGGTACGGGAATGGTCGGTCTGTGTGCAACTGAATCCCTGAATGATGCATTTCCAACCGTGGTATCTCTGAACGCCAAACCTCCTAGTACTCCAACCCGATAGTGCGAGGCATTTTGTCCCTCGTAACCATGATCCAAACTCCTGAAATGCGTGTTATGGCCGCGTTGATAGCATATTCGTTGAGTATGCTTTCGGTATATATCACCGCAACGATGCGACTTGCACTCCAGCGTTTTCCTTACCCATTTCGCGTTCCCGCTTCTTTTGCATGATGCGATCCCTGGCCAGCTTCTTGCGCATCTCATCCGGTGTAAGGCCCTCGGTAGCGCTGGTAGAAGTTGAAGCGGAGGGGTTCGCTAAAGACTGAAGATGGCGGTCACTCCTCACCCGCCTTGGATGAGTAGCACTCTGTACTTCGGTAGATCCAGCAGCCCTGGGATCGGGCCTTTTGACCGGCGAGACAGAATTGCTTGGTCTCGCTTCCACAACGGTATCTCCGGTTGCCATCCAAGGATCTTCAACGGCCGATGTACTTGCAGTCTTCGCATGTGCGCGAGAGGTTGCAGGCCTTTCAGCCCTGTTCCCGGCCGTAGTGCGGCGTGGACGCCTTGGCGAAACTCCCAGCCGGCTTTGTGGCTCCGTCGACGGAGGCAACAGAGTAGCCTTCGTCAGCGGCTTTTGTTCAGCTGTTGATGACCCGGCTTTTGGTTTTGGCTTCTCCGACCGACTCCGACCGTTGACAGGCGTGGCATCAAGCTTGTAATGGCTTGCTTGCTGTGGATCTAACATCATCTGATCGAATTCGAGCTCCAGCTCGGTCTTAGGCAGACTTTGGTCTACGGGCAAATCGGGCACCGCTTTACCCTCCAGAACAGCCAAACGTTGCTTCAGCGTGGCGACCTCGGTGCTTGACTTCAAGTTCTCCGCCATGGCTTGTCTCAACCGCTCTTTGTAGTCCTTGTTTTTGGCTTCTAGGTCCTTCTCGCGTTGTGCGTGGCGCTTTCGCTCGGTCTCCAGCTTTTCGTTCAACTCCGTGGCCTCGTTATCCTTCTTTCTGGCGTATTCCTTTGCAATCTGCTGTTTCCTGATGATCTTCCGGGCCTCTCTCTCACTCTCAAATGCATACGAGAGATACTGCTCCTTCCAGTACCGGCCCGACTCGGACCGCGGCTCCATAACGTCTATCGTAACGTCGCCATCATCTCTTGCCCGCGGCTTGGGCCTCAGAGGTGGTTGTGCCAGCGGCTGTGCGTTGGAATCGGTGCGCTTGGATGGGCCCCGGGCCTCGTACAGCTTTGCAGTAAGCTTGGAGCTGGAGCTGGGTCTTTCTTCGGGCTCCTCCTCAAGACCGTCGACCTTTGGGGTCCAAGGGCTCGGGAATTTCCCGGGACAGTTGCTCGGGAGCCCAGTTTTGGTGGCCGTCGTAGGCTTTCTGCCCTCGTTGTCAACGACCTGGGCGCCGAATGACACAGTTTTGCGGTCTTTTACGGTGCCCGGCGTGGAGAGGATGCCGCCCGGTAGTCTTGGTTTATCGGGATCAACGGCATTCTTGAGGCCGAAGTCAGGGGGAAGAGGTCGCGAGAAGGCAGGAAGGTCGGCTTTGGGCTCGACTCTGGCAGGCCTGACAGTCTCGGGCGGAGCTGGAGTGCCGAAGATAGCGTGCTTGATGGCACGGGCAGCGAAGACGGGAGCAGGCGTCTCGGGAGGCTCGAACTGAGTGTTGTCCACAGCTTCTAAATCCATGATGTCAATGGCATGCGGTGAAGACACAGGGGTGGAGGCGGACCTTGCGGGTTCTGAGCTGGATTGCGCGGACCTGACCACCAAGACAACATGGTTGCTAGGCGGGCAGGTGCAACGGGCGTTCGGTCGCAGATCAGAAAGAAGGCGCGACTGTACGCGCATAGACCGCCGGCGAAAAAGCGGGTAGCGAGCAGGCGCGATGTGGGAATGCGGGGCGCAGCAAGGTGCGGGGATGCGCAGTGGAGGTAGTGTAGTGTTTTGGGCGCGGCAGTTGTGTTGTTGACGGTGTCGCGCGCTACCAAAACACAAAGGAGCCGGGATCCGGCGCTGGCGCTGGCGCTGGCGCGTTTTTGGACCCACGCGCGCTTCACCGCCTTTGGGGCCCCGCTATCGATAAGGTGCCCTGCCACTGCCGGCTGCCGGCGCGCCTTGTCGCGCTCGAGTGTCGGGCTTCGCGCGACACCTTCGACACCTTCTCTTTCCACCCACCTGCGCTTTCACCCAAAACACTTACACGTTCGCTCCGCGTCATGATCTCCACTCTGTAAAGGGCTGCAGCTTCGGCTGCATTCTCTAGGTCCCCGCTACCCCAGGCCTATTTTCCAACCCTGACGCACTGCCCACCATGGCTCCGACCAAATCCCCGCGAAAGAAGATCGTGACCGACCCCAAGACTCCGACCAAGACAAATGGCAACCCCGCTGCGAAGGGCCAGCAGCCCGATGACTCTGCAGCCCCCGGCCCGCAAGCTGCAACCGTCAACTACGCCCAGGCCCAGGCCGACGAGATCGAAGCCTTGAAGGCCATTTACATGGAGGATTATGAGGACGTTGAAACTAAAGGAGCCTGGAGCAAGAACGCTGACCGCGCTTTCAAGATCTTGCTCAAGTCTTACACCAGCGCAGACGTCAACGCCCTCCTGTCTGTCCGGTTCACAGCCACTTATCCCAGAACTGTCCCGATTCTCAAGCTTGAGAGCACCAACGGTTTGCGCACCAAAACCCAAAAGAACCTGGAGAATCTGGTAAAGACGAAGCCCAATGAGCTTCTTGGCGAAGTCATGATCTTCGAAATCGGCAGCGCCATTCAAGAATTACTCGAAGATGCTGTGGCCGCCCGCCAGGAAGACCAGGCCGTGCCGAGTCTGGAAGAGGAACGCCAGGTCCACGAAGCCGCTGCCGAGGAGCTGGCGAGGAAGCAAGAGGAAGAGAGACTGAGGAAATTAGAGGAGGAAGAAGCAGAGCAGGACCGCATCTTCCAGCACATGGTGGATCAGGAACTGAGCAGGCGCAAGGAGCAGAAAAGGCAGACCAGAATTCTATCGGCTGCTGCTGAAGAGACTAGCATTATCTATGGTACGTGTCGCCGAATTATTTCACCCACTACGTCGATGTTGATTTTCCCAGAAATCGAAACGGGCCCAATGAGACCGCTCCGCCACGGTCCCGCCTCCCAAGTTTACGCCGTCATTCATAAGACGATGCCATTTGCCTTCAAGAAGGCCCTGGTCAAGGCTGAGTCCCATCCCGCTCGCGTCAAGAAGCTCGTCGAAGAGTTTGACCAGGCCATGGAAGACCTGAGAAAAGTGTCGCACGAGAACGTCATCACCATTCTCGATTTCAAAATTGATAGAGCTCCGGAGGGTGCAGAATGGAACATCAGCATTCTTTCAGACTTTGCCGATAGAGGGTCTCTTGTCGACCTGTTCCAAGTAATTGACACTTTTCCTGCGGACAAGGTCCGCTCTTGGACAATCGATCTCCTTCAGGCTCTCGACTACCTGCATCGCAGCGGTGTGATCCACAAGAGACTCCATCCTGGAAATGTTCTCTTCTGTGAGCCTGCCGAGGGTGGCCCTCTGTTTGTCAAATTGGCAGATGGTGGTTTTCAGCAATGTCTTCATAATGCCATTGACGCCGCTCGGGGAGCTGAGAAGGCCGAGTCGGCAAGGTCTGCCTATTGGACAGCTCCCGAGCTTCAAGACGGCAATGGTAGATCTTCAAGGAAGACGGATATCTGGGACTTGGGCATTGTCTTCTTGCAAATGCTGTTTGGTCTTGATGCGCCCCAGAAGTACAGTTCCCCGGGAGCACTTATGGAGGATAAAGATGTCTCAGCACCTCTTGAAGAAATGGTCCGCAAGTTCTTCAGGCCCGACCCAAAGAAGCGTCCCTCTGCCTTCGACCTTATGCCCTCGGAATTTCTTCGCACCAACGCGCCTGTGCTGTCACTGCCTTCTCCGCCCTCGCGGACTCGGTTGCATTCCACCAGTAGCTCGATACCGATTCCTGGCCGCCGCATCCGTCGAGAGTCTTCGAGCTATGAAGGCAGCTACCAGAACGGCCCATTCTCCCGCTATGCCAGCGAATGGACAGAGCTTGGTCGCCTCGGAAGAGGAGGGTATGGTGAGGTTGTCAAGGCACGCAACAAACTTGACGGGGGTGTGTACGCGATCAAAAAGATCAAGCAAAACACCGCTTCGGCTCTTTCCGATGTTCTGTCCGAGGTCATGCTGCTCTCCAAGATGAACCATCCCTATGTCGTACGTTATTATTCGGCATGGCCAGAGAATGAATTCGGCAGTGCCATCGACACCGGTATGTTCTCCATCATTTTGAATTCGTATCACTTGCGATGAACCCACAGCACCGAGCAGAACTGTCTTTAGCATTGATTAGTCCGTGTGCTGACTGTCAATCTCAGAGACGGAGACGGAATCCGTTGTGGCCACGGAAGACACAGTGTCAAACAGCGGCCCTGATATCGAATTCACACGGAGCAATACTGGCGGTCTTGACTTCATAAGCTCCGGTATAAACATCGAGTTTGAGGACGATTCTGAAGATGAGAGTGACACAGAGAATGAGTTCTCTGATTCTGATAGCGAAAGTGGTACTGGTACTGGTACTGCCGAGACGAAGTCACCGCTCAAGCTAAAGCGTACAACGTCAGGTTCGAGGTCCCGCGGAATCCGAACCACCCTTTACATCCAGATGGAGTTCTGCGAGCGCCAAACACTGCGCGACTTGATACGCAATGGCCTCTACAATGACGCGAATAAAGGATGGCGGCTCCTTCGGCAAATCCTTGAGGGCCTGGCTCACATCCACAGCCATGGCGTTATTCACAGGGACCTGAAGCCTGATAACATCTTCATCGATACTGCCAACAACCCTCGCATTGGTGATTTCGGCCTCGCGACGACCGGGCAATATCAGATTGCTGACCGGGCGGCCACTTATGGAAGCACTGCAACCAATACTCAAGGGGATCAAACCCACAGTGTAGGCACCACCTTCTATATCGCCCCCGAGCTGAAGTCAGGTGTCAGTGGCACCTACGACAGCAAAGTCGACATGTTCTCGTTGGGTATCATCTTCTTTGAAATGTGCTATCCACTGAAGACAGCGATGGAAAGAAGCGAGGAGATCACGAAGCTCCGCCAGAAGGAACACGCTCTACCAGAGTGCTTCCAGTCATCGGAAAAGGCTCTGCAAGGTGAAATAATCCTCTCACTTATCAACCACCGTCCGAGTGAACGTCCCAGCAGCAACAAATTGTTGCACGAAGGGAAGATCCCGCACGAGATTGGCGATGAGACAGTCCGACTGGCTCTTGCGGGCCTGTCCGATCCCAAATCTCCATATTACCATAAGATGCTTTCTGCTTTGTTTGCTCAAGGAGCCAACAAACAGGTGCAAGTAAAGGACTATGCCTGGGATCTCAACGCGACGAACGGCCCACATGAGCAGAAGGCAAGCACTTTGGTGATCCAGGAGTTAGTTGAAAATAAGCTGAGCGCCGTTTTCCGGAGGCACGGCGCTGTCAAGACGAGGCGACAGCTGCTTTTCCCTACATCAGATCACTATGAAGAGCAGAACGTCGTGAAGCTTTTCGACTCCTCTGGGACCCTTGTCCAGCTGCCTTATGACTTCACGCTACCTTACGCTCGATCCATTGCCAGACAAGCTCCCCCGGTGGAAAAAACATACACTATCGGACACGTCTACCGTGATGCGTTCACAGGAGGCGCACCTCGTAGTAACGGAGAAGCCGACTTTGACATCATCTCCTACAACAGTCTCGATCTTGCTCTCAAGGAAGCGGAGGTTGTCAAAGTCACGGACGAGGTAATTGACGAATTCCCGTCTTTGTCAACTGCTCCGATCGTGTTCCAAATTAATCACGCAGACCTTTTGGATCTGATCATGGAATCCTGCCGTATAGCTCCGCCGCTACGCCGCTCCGTCAAACAAATCCTCAACAGACTGAACATCCATGACTGGACGTGGCAGAAGATTCGGAGCGATCTGCGATCTCCCACCGTTGGCGTGTCATCTACCTCGCTTGACGATTTGGCCAAGTTTGACTTTAGTGACTCTCCAGAGAAAGCCTTCAACAAGATCCAGTCTCTGCTTGCGGGCACTGAATTCTTGGATAAGACTCATGCGATCTTCGCTCACTTGCGCACCGTCCTCGGCTATCTCAAGAAATTCAATGTCCGTCGTCAGATCAAGGTCAATCCCCTCGGCACGTTCAACGAAAAGTTCTACGCCGGCGGCTTCATGTTCCAATGCCTGTACGACACTAAAAGGCGCGATGTCATAGCTGCTGGAGGCCGGTATGATTCCCTGATTGAGGAGCATCGCTCCAAGGCGCAGGGCAAATCCAGTACTTGCCACGCCGTGGGACTGAACCTCGGCTGGGACAGGCTGGTCGCGTCCATGGCGCGTCTTCAGAAGAAAGCTGGTAAGAACAACTTCCTCAAGAAAACCAACGAGGATGAGTCAGGACCCGGCCAATGGGCAACGCGCCGCTGCGACGTCCTCATCTCGTGCTTCGACTCCGCCGCCCTCCGGTCCACGGGCGTGAAAATGGTCGGCGAGCTGTGGGCCCACGATGTCAGCGCCGAGCTCTCCATTGACGCACGTTCGCCTGAAGAGCTCGTCTCGCACTACGCCGAGGACAAGCACTCGTGGATTGTCATCATCAAGGCCGACGCCATCAATACCGGCAAGCCCGACCTCAAGGTCAAGTCGCTCGTGCGCAAGGAAGACACAGACATCCGCAGCTCCGAGCTGCTCTCGTACCTCCGCCAGGAGATGCGCGAGCGCGACCACCGCGAAGGCCGCGCCACTGCTACCACCACCCGCCTCGGCTCCAGCCGCCTCTTCGGCGCGGGCGCCAGCAACGGCCACGAAAGCCATAGCACCCACGTCGGTTCCGCCGAGAGCAGCAGCGTCCCCGCCTCGGGCGGCCGCAGCTCTAACAAGCCCGGCGGAGGCGGAGGCGGCGGCAGTAACGCCGCAGGAGGCGGCGGCATCGGTGGTGGCGGCGGCAACACGAACAACGTGCAGGTGCTCATGGCGCAGCACCGGTCCAAGAAGAGCAACAAGTGGAGCATCGTCGAGGCAGCGCAGGCGCGCGCGCGCGAGCTGCTGGCGTCGTTCGCCGACGGGCCCATCGCCGCGATCGAGACCAAGGACGAGATCCTGGAGACGGTCCGCGAGACGCGCCTCGGCGAGCCGGACTCGTGGCGCCGCGTCATCCAGAGCGTGCCGCTGGCCGAGCGCCAGTACCTGCAGGAGGTGCACGCCATGCTGGACGGGTACCGCAGGAAGTGGGAGGCCGACGGCAAGCCGACCGAGGGCAGGGCGGCGTTCGTGTACAACTTCAGGACCGGAGGGATGGTCATGTACGACTTGGGACTTTAGGTGGGGGGATGATGATGATGATGATGGGGTGGCGGGTTCTTCCACGGCAGACTTGTGCGCTGGGCGTGGTGGGTGGCTGCGGCCGGATTTTACGGGTTATACGACGATGAAGATATCAGCGCGTGATGTAGCTGGTGGCTGATGACTGAACGATAGCGTGGTCTTTGAACATCTGAACGAGGAAATGGAAACTCGTTTGACGAGGACTCTTGACTTGGGTGCCAGCGAGTCTGTGGCGTTTGTCCCACCGACAACCAGTTGTACAGCAGTTGTGCCATGTGCCCGATCCAACCGCCACCCTTGCGGCACTTCGTTGGGCGCCAGGTCACCGCAAAGTAAGTGCTGCATCTCTCCAAACGCTTCGACGAACGGGACTGCTGGCATGCGTCATGCCGACAGCTCCTCGTTACACTCACACACCTACATGAAATGACGGACTGAAAAGTCGGCACATCCACTGTTCCCAGCAAAAATGCTTGTTTTTCAAAGAAGCCATAACCACTATATCTGCCAACCCTACTCGGAGGCCACGTACCCTCTCCGAAGAAACACGATCCCTTCGCGCGGGGTCATGCGAGCAGGGGGAAGGCATCCGCGACCAGACACATTATATAGATATATAGCACCGCGCCGAGCCGAGACCTCCACATCCCTCACACACACCCTCACACACACACACACACACCCACACACACGCCGCCCACATCCGCCCGCACACAGCAAACGACAAGCATCAACCTTGGCCAACCGCCCAACAACAACCGACGAAACGCCAATGCGGAGCATCCGCGAGTTCTGCAGACTGACCCTCCACGACCGCAGGCAGACGTGGGAGTGGGCGCGCCGGTTCGACGCGCGCGACAGGCCGCGGCCGTGGCTGGACCGCCACTACGCGAGGGTCGGCGCCGAGAGGGAGGCGACGGGGCCTGCGAGGGACGGTGCCGCTCCGTCGTCCCGCGCGGGAGGTGCGCCGGGGTCCGACACTACTGCGACGACAGCGGCGATGGCGGCAGGCACTGGTGCTGCCGTGGCTTCCTCCGGTGCGACGGCGTCGGATCTTGCTGCTGCCTCCGGCGAAGGACGGTCGAGCGAGGGTTCTCGGACACATGTTGGAAAGGCGGCTTCCCGGGTGCCGGAGCGGGGGGAGGCCGACGAGCAGCAGCCAGATAACCCTCGCTACGTTTGGGAAGATGGCGGGAGGTTGCGCTCCAGGTCCGGTTATAGGCGACGGTACTAGGTACATGCGTCGACCATGTAGCTGTATCAGTGTGGAAAAGACGGGTGGCTGGGGATTATTTGGTGCCACTTCCGGGTGTGAGATTGGACAATGCGATTGCTCTCAAAGACACGTCCATGGTCCTCATCCGTGAACCGGTGCGGACTTGCAATGGGCCAAATGACATCAGAAGCTCGATGGCCTTTTGATTTCAGGGAAAAGCCTGACGTGAAGCTGGAGGTAGGTGGATGCCGCTGCTGCCGCGCCTGATCACGCAGACGTGATATTTTTGTGCAGACAAAGCTACCGCAGCTCTTCCTCATGCTGTTCGCTCGAGCCCACGGCTTCAAAGTTTATGCATATATTTCCCCATGCGAAAGTTCAATCTTTCCCAATTCCGACACTGCAAGCAGAGTGTACCTTCAGTAACCTCCCAATATTCACACAACCGATGACGTGCCACGCAGACACTCCATCCTCTCTCCCCCTCGGACGCGCCCTCATAGACGGCAATGACGGCAACGCCACCGAGGGCGATCCCACCACCACGAACGGCACCGAGAGAATCGACGGCGCGACAGCACCGCCAGCCTCCCGCTCACGTTCAGTGGCCAACGAAGATCTGCAACACTGCGCAAGCCGACGCACCTACACGGACGACGTGCGGGAACTAGAGGTGGGTCATATGCCACTGGAGACGTGGGAGCGCAGGCGCTATTTCGAAGATGGAGATTGGTGCGGGTAGAAGAAGAGGTGGGGCGCTGGAGGATGAGCAGCAACACGGCGCTTACCATCCATCAACGCCTCAAAAGGGCGCCATGGAACGGGTAGCCATGTCGTCGTCGTGCTCCTTCGGCCGCGCCGACTCACTGTAACCTCACTCCCTCCTTGCTTCAGGTTGTTAATGCGATATTTTTTCTTCTCCTTTGGCTTATTCGGAGTAAACATGACTGAAAACTCGTTGCTCACCTCCTCGTCCCGCTTGGGCCCGCCTGTGCTCTGTACCCATTCAAGCTCGCATGCCCCCTGTCCGCTACGCTTTTGGCTTTTCCTTTGCCCTTCTTATCGATCTTCTTCGTGTAACCAAACAAAAACTTTTGAACGCTTATAACAATGCTTGACAACATTTGGAACGGATATAGCATGAGTACCGACAATGCTTGCAGAGGGATCGTGACCAGAGTACGCAACCAGTCATACAAGATCATGACAACACCCGGCTTTTTCTGGTGCCCGCTTCGCGCCGCCGCAGCTGCCAACGCGAGTGCATCCTTGAGCCGTGACTCCAGGTCCTGCAGGCGGGCCTCGGTGGTCATGGTCTGAGTCGTCGCGCGCTTCTCGTAGCGGCGCACGGCGCGGTTCAGGGCATCCAACTGGGGCTGAAAGGTCTGGCGGACGGAGTTCGCAACCACGGCGGAATCGGCAGGACCGGCAGACCTTTCCTTCTCTTTGACGGCGGCATTGGCGGAAGCGACGTCGGCCATGTGCGATTCCAGTTCGCTGAGGCGCCTGCCCAAGTCGGATACGACGGGCTCGTCGGACTTCAAGTCGGGCTCGGCTTGCTCGCGGACGATGCGCTGCAGATACATTGTCCTGGCACGGAGCATGCGCAGGAGGTGGGAGGCAGGGCGGACCTCGGCAGCCAACAAAAATATAGTGAGATTGTAGTTCGAAACCAGGCCTTCGGATGGACGCGACAGCGAGGCGCGGATGGCATGCAGGAGGTATGCACCGAAAACCGGACCCAGGAAACATGCAGCAAGGGCATACAGCTGGTCGAACTGCAGCTCTCTTACGGCGGCGACATATTCGGGCGAGCGTTCCGGGGCGGACGGGGCGGACGGGTCGGCAGGAATGTCGCTGTGCTCCGAGGCCGTCTTCGCATCGGCGGCGGGTGAGTCTTCGATGACTTCGTCGTCCTCAAAGTCTTCCTCAGGTATGGTGTCGGACAAGCCGATGCCGACGGCTTGTACCAAGGATGCGGGGGTCTGGGCGGCGTGATACCATTCCCTGTGTTCCTGGTCAGTACTCATCATGATGACGGGAGTGGGAAGCAAAACATACCATGGCATGCGCACACACCAATTCAGCAGCAGCGTAGCCAGACCAAGCAGCAGAATGTCGGTGGCGACGGCGCTGCCATTCTTAAAAAAGATGCCACTCACAGCGGGCAAGATGGCAAAGACCAGCGGCAGCGAGTGCCAGTGCGAAGGCTCCCCTTGGTCCAGCTTGTCTGGGCCGCGCGAGCCGGGATTGAGCAGGTTGTCGGTGGAGTCGCGGATGGAGGAGAGGTCGGAGATGATGGAGCTACGGCGGCGCAAGATGTGCGGAGCCTGGGCAATGGACGAGGAGTCCCATGGCGTGGTGTAGGAGCGTGGTATAATGCGGTGACGCAGAGCTGAAGATTGCTTTGGTTGCACAGGGAAGGGGCGTGCAGAGCTGGCTTCAGGCGGGTCGTCGGCCATGGCTCGTTGCACGGCGGAGCCGGTGCGCGTCGCGGTCGCGGTCGCGGTCGCGGTCGCGTGGTGATGCAGCGGAAGGCTGGCGCAAGGTCGTGTGGATGGAATTGGAGGGCGGTGGGAGATGGGTGACAGCAGCAGGGCGAGGGAAGAAGGATTGCGCGTCTTGCATGGTTCGGGGCGAGCTGAAGTCGAGCTATGGGAGAGGTGGTGGAAGTACTTGGACTTGTCTAGCCAAGGGCAGAGAAGCAGCGGCCCGCCAGCACAGTACCTACTGGTGATTTCCGCCCTGACAGCACAGCCGGCCCCACTTCCGCCAAACCCATCACATCTGTCACCCCTCGTCTCCCAATCAGGCTCGCTCCCCACCATTCCAGACCTGACCGGTGCACCCCCCGCCATTCCTCCCCCTGCCCTTAACGACGACTTCGGACGCCCCAGCTCCATTTTTTCACCCGAGCACCATCGAAACGCATTCATCAAAGTCTTCGTCCTGCTGCCCTGCCAATCCAATTTGCCTCTCGTTAATTCCTGTCTCCATGCTGCAACTTACCGGGGCAGTCGGATCTGCGTTCAAGATTCAAGGCTCAAATATTCCGTCACCTGCTGCTAGCCAATTCGTCTCCGCACCATTCCGCTGTCGAGGAAGGTGCTTTTGTGAGGTCATGTTCCTCCTATTGACACCCATAAACGGCTGCCCAATGTCTCACCCTCAATAAGCCCCGCCAAGCCAAACTGCCTCTCTACAAATCACTTGCCAGCAACTCCACTATTGACCCTATTGAGACCTCTATAGACATGTCTACGCACAGCCTTACTTCGCCCGCCGCCATGCTTCTTCCCGCAACACAATCTCTTTGTCGCCTTGCCTTTGCTTCCACCCTCGTCAATCCCACATCTGCAAGCTCCACCATTTCCCAACTCGACTTCTTCATCGACAATGGCTGACGAAGAGTTCCCTCTCTATCCCGCCGCCATCTACCTTCCCGTCCTTGCCGGTTTGGCCGTCATCCTTGACATCCCCCCTCTGATTTGGCACGTCCGCAACCGCAACCTTGCTGCAGCTACCTTGGTTGCTTGGGTCACCACCTTCAACTTCTTCGCCTTCATCAACTCTCTGCTCTGGAGTCGAGAGGACGTGACCCACTGGTTCTCCGGACATGGTCTCTGCGACTTCGAGGTCTACGTCATGATCGCCGGCTGGACCGGCATCAGCACCACCCTGCTCTGCATCATGCGCGGCCTCGCCAAAGTCCTCGACACCAAGAACCAGGTGGTGAGGCACTGCCGAGCTCAGCGTATCCGTCAATCCCTCATCGATGCCGCCATCTGCTGGGGTCCTCCCATCCTCCAACTTGGTCTCTTCGACGTGGTCAAGGTCTATCGCTATTTCATCTACGACATCAGCGGTTGCGTTCCTGCCATTGACGCCAGCTGGGTCAGCTTCGCTCTCATCTACCTCTGGCCGTTGATCATCGACCTCGTTGTTGGATGCTACGCCGTCCTCGTCATCGTGCGTCTGCACCGCTACCGCTCCGAGTTCGCCCGCCTGGTCCACTCGCACAACACCACGCGCTCACGTTTCCTGCGCCTCTTCCTCCTCTCCACCGTCATCGTTCTCGGCATCCTCCCCACCCAGGCCATCGTCTTATATCTCAACGCCTCCCACCACTTCGTGGAGTACTCGTGGTCACGCAACCACGACCCCGTCCGACGCTCCAACGTCCAGTCCTTCCTCACCCACGGCAAACCCATCCCCAACCACTGGCTCAGCCTCACCTGCGGCTTCCTCCTCTTCCTCTTCTTCGGCCTCGGCACCGACGCCTCGGACATGTACCGCTCGTGGGCCAAGAAACTGAACCCCGCCCGCCCCTTCTTCAGGCGCGGCGGGAACGGACGCAACCCGCGTCGAAGCATCTTCCACGCCCCCGGCGGCAGCAGCAGCAGCACCGCTCCCATCTCCCCCTCCGCCCGCTCCGCATTCAGCTGCAAGACGTACTTCACCTCCTCCACCCGCAGCGACAGCACCGCCGCCGGCAAATCCCTCTCCCTCTCAACGTCGTCCCTCCGCAAAGCGCCCCCGCAGGACCTCTTGCGCGCGAGCGCCGACACCGCGCCCATCCTGCCACTCCATCACCACAATCAGCACCGTCATCGCCGCGGCTCGAACAACAACGACAACGACAGCAACAGCAACGACGACGACGACGACGCACGCGCCCTGAGCACCGCATCCGCATCCGCATCCGCATCCGCACCCGCCGCCGCCGCCGCGCCGACCATCGACACGGCCATCCCGACGACGCCGCTCGCCAAGTCCATCAGGAAAGCGAGCGTCGGGACGCTTGTCGAGGACGAAGACGACGGCGCCACGACGGCGTGCGGCTCGCCGGTGATGGTGGTGGATGTGGATGTGGAGAAGAAGAACGGTGGCGGCGGAAGGAGAAGAGGCGGAGGTGGATCGTCCGAAAGGGGTGTCGACGGCCTGGGGATCGAGATGGCGTGGATGGCGAGCCCGAGGGCGGAGGCGTAGACGGGGAGCGAGGGGGGCGGGGGGTGCGCGGAGGAGGCGGTGTTTTTCTTTTTTTTTTTCCCTTCCTCTCGTCGGTTGCCTTTGCTCGTCTGAATGGCAAGGGGGGCTTGGATGGTCGGTCGGTGGCGTGTGGGGGGTGGAAGTGACGTGTGGAGTTGGCTTTCTGGCATTTTGCACCGAGCGGCATTGCGGGTGGGCGCTTTCGTTTCATTTTCCATCGGGTCCGGTATTAGAGAGGACTCTTTCCCATCATGAATGTAATAGGAACCGATGGACGGCTAGTCGGACAAGATGACCATGCTCGGCGGAGGCTTAGAGCTTGAAGGTCGTGCCTGTCGATATCCAAAATCAACAAAGAAAAAATTTGGACGAACGGATTGGAATCAGAGCTTCCTCCGATCATACTGGAATTCCCAACCGGCGTCTTTGCCACCCGTTCGGCACAGCTGGTGACAGGATTCGAGGCCCCTAGGCCCCACCAAGAACGCCACTCTTCCTACGTGGGTAGCCGAATCCAACGTCCGGACGGGAATGTGAGTTTCAAATGCAGACGATCGCGCTCGGGAATTGGATCCAACCGCCCACGAAATTGCAATATCTTTCCGAGGCAGATGTGGGTGCCCGGGCTCGATTGTTTCGGAACCCCCCCGGGAGGCCGGAAGCGGAACGTATATATACTTTCCATCAACCCAGGTCAAAACTCTCCAATTACGTACCAGAAAGGAAGAAAGGAAAAAAAAAAAGGCGGCGAAAAACATCCAATCACCCCTCCTTCCTCACGTCCAGTCCTTCACGCCCCCCTCCTCCTCCTCCTCCTCCTCCTCCTCCTCCTCGCCCCGCCGCTCTCTTCACAAGAAGAACCCCCCCGCGGTCCTGCTCCCCCAGAAACCCGTCGGGTCCACGCTCTCCTTCACCCCCTGCGCGAACGCCCGGCTCCCGGCGTCCAACCGGCCCCAATAGTCCTGCCTGAAGTACCCGTCGTTCATGAACAGCGGCGTGTACACGTCGGGCGGCGCCCGGCCCGCCGCGACGGCCGCGTCGACGACGTCCTTCATGCCGCCGTACAGCTCGACGGTGGCGGCGTCGACGGCGCGGTCGACGGCGGGCAGGCCGCGGAGGTAGGAGAAGTCGAACTCGAAGATGACGCGGTCCGCGGTGTCGTCGAAGGCGATGAGGTCGCCGCCGGCGGCGGCGTCCGCCTCGCGGGCCCGGCGCGCGAAGGCGGCCGGGTAGGGCTGGAAGGCGAGGGAGGCGACGAGGCCGGGGACGGCGGCGTAAGTCTTGGAGACGTTGACCCAGTGGTTGTAGCAGTCCTCGAGGTGGCCGAGGGTGGTGTTGACGGCGTCGGCGGAGGCGTTTTGCGCGAGGAGGGGCGTCGTTTCCGTGGCGATGGTGTAGGCGGAGCCCTTGAGGACGGCCCAGTTGTTGTATGCCAGCAGGTCGTAGTACGAGCGCGTCTTCGCGTTGTTGATGCCCGGGTTGAGGTCGGTGAACATGTCGAAGACGCCGGCGGGCGGCGAGGGCCCGTCGTAGAAGAGGAACATGATCCAGATGTGGACGAGGTTGGCGCCGGTGATCTCGGATGTCATGATGATGCCGGCCTTCTCGTCCGGATAGTTCTGCGTGAAGTTTTGGAGTGCGGCAAGGAGCGCCTTGTTCGTCTCGTCCGACGCGGTGAAGATCAGGTTGCCGCCCCAGACGTCGCCGATGGGGTGTGCCTTGAGCGTGTACGTCGTGACGACGCCGAAGTTGGCGCCGCCGCCCTTGAGCGCCTTGAAGAGGTCGGCATTCTTGCTGGCCGAGGCGGTCGTGATGGTGCCGTTGGCCAGCACCAGTTCTACCTCGACCAAGTTGTTGGCCGCCCAGCCGTACTCGCCCGACAGGAAGCTGAGTCCGCCTGGAGGAAGGGCAGTCAGCTATCTTTACTTGTGCATAGTGGCCAGCCAGGAAGCCCGAACTCACCGCCGATGATGTATCCTCCCACACCCACGTTGCCAATGCGGCCGCCGACGACAGTCGTGTTTGTCCCGTCCAGCACCTTGTGAACGTCCTCCCACCTGTTTCCGGGGCCGACACGGACCGTCATGGCGTCCTTGTCCAGCGTGACCTCGTTCAGCTCGGCCGTCGAGATAAGTGGCCCGCCATCGACGCTCGAGAAGTTCTGGTTGGGGTTGTGACCGCCCGACTTCACCGCAAATGTCTCGTTGTTCTGGTTCAGTGTCTTGATGACCGTCGACATTTCCGCCGCCGAGGCCGGCTTGATAATGCAGGCAGGCTTGAGGGCCGCGCAGCCGGTGGACCTGGATGAGCAGTTAGCATTGCATATTCGCGGGTTTGCAGGCAAAAAAAGGGGGTTCTCTTTTGCTTCCTTTCCGGAAATCTACAAAGGTTGGACTGCGATCAATTCAGAACATACCAGTATTCATTACTCTCAGAGGTGTATTCCAAACTCAGAGGCTCGTCAATGGAAATGCTAGACGTGCTCTGCAGGGCCTGGCACGTCAGCGAATCAGCCTTCGCGACGGCAGCAAGGCCGAAGAGCGCCGCCGCGGCCACGGATCGAAAAGAAGGCATCGAGTCCCCCAGCTTAAGCTAGCAAAGATACGCTGATCGGACTCCTATTAAGTCAGAGGGAGTCCCCGCAGCGGGAAGAAGAGAAAAGGCTGAAAAGACAGATCGGATCTCTGTTATTACAACAGAGGCGAGCTATAGCTCGGAGGTATATGCAAACGAGGGCAAAGGAACGGAGCGAGCGGCTAGCTATCGTCGTGCGGGAAACAAGCCATGTTTATATTGTATTGTCTGGAGAGCTGGACGATAGGGGACATTTGCTCCGGGGACGGCTACTGCATGCATCTCTGGTGCATGACGAGAGCGCCTCCACACCATGACCGTTATTCGGCGGGCCATTAGGTCAGGCCGGCGCCAGCAGGGGCCGCATGGATGGTGGGTGGTCCTCGGGCTAGTCAGCTTGCGGGCAGGTCAGCCCAGGCACCAAGTGGCCGTCGATCCGCTGACAGGGTTGCTCGCTAACACGGAGAAGGTGATGCAGGGGCTCAGTCGTTGCCAAACACTTGAAACTCGTGGTTTTGCGGATGATTGGGCGGCAACTAGCCACGTCCGTTGGAACTGAAAACGTGCCAGTGGACTGAGGGCCCAGAAGAAGCCCCAACCATCCCGTCATTGCATTGTTGCAAGGCTGAAGCGGTCGAATTATTGTCGCGGGGGCCGTTGGCGCTAAAGCCACAACGCAGGGGTCGGGGAGTGGCTTCGAATTGAAGCGGGTCATGCAGAGACATGTGTCTCTTGCCCAATTGAGGAGCGCCGCTGTCTGCTTCGAGCCGGACGACCAGGAAGAGGTTATTGTGCGAGCGGCAGATCGGCTCGGGCCAGCCGCGCTCGCTTGGAACAAACTTCACGAGGTCGGACCAGCGTGCCGAAAATAAAGACGCAGCGCAGATTCAGCGGGCAAATCTCGCGTGATGGCGATCGTCGTGGACTCGTGGTGATGCCAGGAACAAGATCAGCAGCAGGAGCATCGCCGGAATTCAATCGCAGCGATAAACCCGGGGTTGTCGTCGATTGGGAGATGATCGCTGGCGCAAGCTTGACGCGTCGTACTCCAAGCAACGTCGTTGGCTCATGGCCGACGCCCTTGTCCGCAGTTGTACATGCTCGTCCGGCTGGAGGCGTTGGTCTCAGGCACATGTCGACGCGTAGCCGTAGCGTAAGGCTCCTCGGTCCGCGACGCGCGCAGGCGAGCGCTGATCGGAAAGACTGTTGGTGGCGGTGAGTTCTGGTCAGCCGAGAGCTGGCTGTTCGTGTAAGCGAGCCATCAATAGCGTCCCGGAAAGCGTGCATGTCGCCTATAAGGAAATGCCCGATTCGCCGTGAGCTGCAGCCCATTACCTATTGTCAGGCACTCGCTCGCCTAAACAATCCGCCCGGGACCTGGCGGAAGACCATGACTTCTCGGCAAATGACCTTCCCCATACATCCACCATCGATTTCAATAGTTCCATTGCTGCAGCCAGCAACACAGTGCGTGACAAAAGAATTTGTAGGTAGTCGAATCTATACTGAATTAGTCTAGAGTGTAGCATCCTCTCCGGTAATCTGCTCTTCGATATGATGGATTAACTGGCTGGTCAACTTCATGCGCAGCTTCTCGGGGCTCGCTCTCGTACGAAGCGTCACACATAGACAGGTTGTGGGGTGGAAATGGATCAAAACGGGAGGTTGCATGAAGGATGTAGTGGAGAGCGGAGGTTCGCCTCCGCAGGTAGCACAAAAAAGCTCTCGGCTGGTCCCTAGCATCACGTTATCTACAATACACTTTACCAGACATGGGTATCATCCTACGCGCGCTTTCAAGCTCTCTCGTCCGGCAGCACAAACAGCTCCACGACCCGGCACATCCGCTGCCTCCTCGTCTGCTTCTCTTTGTCCTTCAGGTTCGCCTTCTCCGGCACCCTGACGATTGCATCCGCAAACGTGCTGGACAGCCCCTTCTCCACGCTGAGCGTCTGCATCTTCTGCGCTTCGCTCGCGCTCCTCACCCTCCCCGCCACCCCGGTCAGAGTCCGCCTGATCGGGCTCGTCGGCCCCTTGAGCGCCTGCTCCACCTTTGTCGCCGTGCGCACCTCCGCCGCGATGCGCCCGAGCATCGACGTCAAGAGCACGAAGCAGACGTTGTGGTTGGGCGCGCTCGCCATGATTTCCAAAATCCATGTGCGCTCCTCCTCGCGGCTGAGCTGCTTCTTGCTCCGCGCCTGCTCCTCGTAGCCCGCTTCCATCTTCTGCCACAGCTCTGCCGTGACGACGCCGTCCTCCAAGCTGCGCAGGTACAGCGTCATCGTCTCCGCCAGGCACTCGACGCGCAACACCGCCGAAGTCTCTGGCTCGAAAACCCGCTCCAGAGGCGAGTCCGTATCGAGCGCGTCGATGATGGCGGATTTGATCCGGTCGCGCTCGGCGGCGTCCTGGACTGTCCACGTCTCTGGCGCGAATGGCCACCCGCCACCCGAGCTGAGCTGCGCCTGCGACAGCCACGGCGCCTTCGTGCCTTCTTCGTGCTCCGTCATGTCCCACTCGGCCATGACGCGCTCGACTAGGTCTTCTAGAACCTCCGTCAGCCGGAATAGTTCCCGGGGAGCCGACCACTTTACCCCTGCCTCTTTGGAGGGACTGTCGCTGCCGCCATTGCCCTCAGGTATCTGCCCTTGCAGTTTCCTGATGCCGCCTTCTGGTATGCGGATGAGCTTGTCGATGGACCGAGCGAGGCTTGTTTGAAGCCAGCTGGCGCGAACCTGTAGAAAGTGGTCGCGGCCGTCGGAGACTCGCAAGACGAGGATCTCCTCAAGCTGTGCCTTCCCGTCATTCAGCTCGCGGACTAGATTCATATCGGCTACCTTTAGGACCATATCAATGTTGCAGGCATCCCCAGGCTCCAATGTATATGAAGCAGGCGTGTTTGGTTGCGTTGATTTGTCCGGCTCTCGGTCAAAACGCAACGAGAGCCATGGCGGGGGTTGGACTTCGGTGTGCTCCTCCCCAGGCGTTCCAAAGAAGCTGATAGTTGCAGCAACCTGACCGGTGTTGGCCACTGTAACATGTCGTCGGCGTACGCTGAGATACTTCGCGTTGCCGAAATCTACCCCCTCAAAGTCCGACTTTGAATCATCCTTTGTTTCTTTCTTACTTAGGTCCTTCTCGACGATCAACGTGACGCCCGGTCGACCCTCGTTCTCCGCTCGATCCAGCTCCCAAGCAACTTCGGCGTGCACCTTGGCTTTTAATTCTGGCACGACGCTGTCATACTTGAGCTTGAAGACAGCATCCAGAGGCTTGTGGTCCGACGACAAGACCCGCTGGTGTGCTGTATAATATTCCAGTGCGATCTCGTCCTCGAAGCCTTCCTTTGTAAGCACCGGAATGGGATCATCCCGTGCATCTGTAGCCTCGTCGTAGCCATAGTCGCCATCGGTCTCCGGGTCGTATTCAAACAGAACGTCGTTGTCGGCGTCCTTGTCCAGACCCTGCTTCTTCATTTCTTCGTCCCTCTTTTTGGCCTCCTCCTCCTCCTTGACTTTGGCATAGTAGGCCAGCCGATCGCGGCGTGTGCGGTACAGAATACGGTCGCACCAACTCGGGCAGCGGCGCTTCTCGCTCGAGTCGAATATGCCCACAGTTCCCACGTCGTACTTGTAGGTAGGCAGGAATTCAATGTCACCCTCCCGCCACCCGTCGTAGAAGGCTTTGCGCAGACGCTGCTGTTTGCGCAGTTCGTCATGCGGGAGAAGAGACTCGATGGTTGCCTGAAGCGAGACGGGGTCAAACTTGGCTGCTACGATGACTTCGGGCTCTTCATCGGGCTGCTCCTCGTTGCTCGACTGCTCGGAGGCCTCGGTAGCGGCGTCGGAAGACGTGCGACCAGATGTAGCAATGTCCTTCTCGATCTTCTCTGCTTGTCGCTGAGAAAGGTCATACTCGTTTCGTGTATGTAGCATCAATATCCGCCGCACGTCTTCACCCGGCATGCCGCCCAAGCGGTAATTGAGGTCGCCGAGCCAGAATGCAAAGTCCTCGTCGCCAATGCTTTCGCCGCTGGTTTGCGTCACGCCCAGAGGGTCGGTGATGGGGTCGAATTTGGTGCGGCTAACAACCTGGGCAGCGTCCCAGTTGCGCCTCTCCAATGACGTTTTGTCCGCGCCAGCCGCCAGATGCGAGTTGATGAAGACCAAGCGCGTTGTCTCGCCTAAAACTATCCTAGCCGTGACGGCGCCCTTGTTTCCCATGTAACCCATCAAGCCGGTGCCGACGCTTGTTGTGCTCACGGAGCGTACCTCGGAGGCGATCGAAGGGGCGGCGTAGACGAGGAGGAGCAGGCCAATGAGCTGCTGTTCGGCAACGAGCTGGTAACCCTTGGGCAGATCATACTGCATGGCGGCTTTGAATTTGGCAGCGGTCGCAGGGTCGGTGTAGGGCCTCAAGGCTTCGGCGGCCGAGGAGATGTCGACGACCTCCTGCAGGCCCAACACGTACAGAGCAATGTCGTCGTCGGCTGGGACGCTGGCATGATCGTTCTTGGGCAAGGTCGATTCCTCATTCGTGTGGCGCGCCTCTTGCTCGAGTGGACGCTCGCGAGGGTCATCGTCAGTGGTATCGCCGGCTTGAGGATTGTTCGGGTCGGAGACACCCAGGCCTGACAAGGCCTCCTCGACGCCTTTTCCTCCAACAAACCAGCCGCCCAGGTCCTTCTCGGTGCCCTTGAAAGCTGCGACGTTCCAGGTTCCGATCTTGATGCGGATTTCCTTGGGGCGCACGTACTCATGACGTCGCTCGTGGATTGCTTGCCAGAGACTCTGAGGGGTCGACGAGGGGCCGGGGGTAGTGGAGGGAAAGGCGCCCGGCATGGGCTGGTCCAAGTCGGGAGTGGCAGGCTCTTCGGACGACATGGCTGGGAGCGACGCAGGGAAGAGAGCGGGTTTGGAGATCCTGCACCTCACATGGCAAGCATCAGCAGCGCTGGGGCGAAAAAAACGTCTCAGGCTTCACGGAGAGCTGTGGGCGGCGAGAGCGGGACACGGCGGGCTGGTGTGGCTGTGCGCGGCGGGATGACGCACAGCGCAGCAGCGGGCGGAGCTGCAGCTTACAGGACGGCTTGGCCAGCGGCGGCGGGCGCCAGCGAGCGCCGACGGAGCCCTTTCCCGAGCTCGGGCCACCGGCCACGAAAAACAGCGGGGCTGGACACAGCACAATAGCACCCGACAATAGCAGCCGCCGCTGTCACTTCCACACCCTCGCCCATATCTTTCGCTCCGCCCGCCGCCTCCCCACTCTTTCCTCTAACCATCCTCATCCATAAGGAGCTTTTCTTTACAGCTGACAGCACCGTCGCACGCTTTGATCGCAAGGCCCTTTGTTGCTACACAGCTGTGCTCACCAAACGCTCATCCCACCTCGTTCTGCTATCTTCATTTCTCAACCCGCTTCCATCATCCATAAAAATGGCTCCCTCCAAGAACAAGTCGCGTGCTGCCGCCGCCGTTTCCGACTACGAGACCGACTACCCTTCCCACAACTCTCTCGCCAACCTTGCTCCGCCTCCTGCCCGCACTAACGAGGAGCTCAACCTGGCTGTCCTCCGTCGCCACTACCCCGACCTCATCTCAATCGTCTCCATTGCCTCCTTCTGCGTCGTCTACGCTTTCTCACCCGAGACCCAGGCCTGGGAGAAGTACGGCGTCGACGGTACCCTGTTCATCAACCAACTTGCGCCCTCCGATGAAGGCGCCGCTCGCTTCTCCGTCATCGTCTTCAACCGCCGTTCCATGGAGAAGTTCTCGGTCGAGCTCAAGTCCGCCGACGACGTCGAACTGACCGACGACTATGTCATCCTCCAGAGCCAGCACGAGGACGGAAGCCTGCAGATCTTCGGCCTCTGGATCTTCACCGAGCCGCACCCTTCCTCCACCGCCCGCGCTCGCGAGATCAACGCCGAGATCATCAAGTCGTGCGCCGCTCTCGTCGACAACAGCCGCAGGACCATCGAAGCCATGAAGAACGAGTCGTCGTCCTCCTCCTCCGAGCCCGACGAGCCCGAGAGCGTCCCAATGGGCCGCCAGCTCTCGCTCCGCGAGCTCTTCGGCAAGCAGCGCGAGGCCGACGCCGGCTTCTCGATCCACCACCACGAGACCCCTCACATCCCGGCCGCGTCGACCCTCCCGACCATCCCCAGCCACCCCCGCCCTCAGGTCCTCCAGGCCGCTCACCCGCCCCGGCAGTCCGGCGCGCCGCCCGCCTCCGCCAACGCGCCCACGCCTCGCTTCGCCAACACCCCGGACACGGACTTCTTCCTGTCCGCCCCCAAGGTCACCCCCACCCCCCCGACGACGCAGGGCCAGGGCCAGCGCAAGCCCGGGGGCCACCCCGCCCGCCGCCAGCAGCAGCAGCAGCAGCGGTCCGGAGAGGCGTCGCCGGCGGTCGTCGTCGCGACCCAGTACTCGGCCGACTACGCCGACATGAACCGCAACGAGTTCTACGACGTCTTCAACAAGACCCGCGCCGAAGGCTGGACCGGTTCGTAACTTGCCGTCTTGTCCCTTCCCACCCCCCTTCACTTATGATCCCCGTTGATCCTACCTCTTTGCAGTGGTCAACACCCCGTTCGGCTCTTTCCCGGTCGACGGCTACATGCAGGCCCAGGACGCCTTCCTGGCGTACAAGGCCAACCTCCAGGCCGACAAGGTCGAGAGTGAGAACCGCAACGTCACCTTCGAGTCCACTTACACCCCGACCGTCGGCGGCAGGAAGATGGCCTCCAAGAGGGTCGTCTCCAAGTCCGTCACTAAGCTTTAGATGTTTGTAAGTCCCCTCTCTTTCAACTTGAGTTTTTTTCCTTATTGACCCACGCAGCAGCAGAACACGATGGAAGTTGGCACGACGCGGACAGTTGGTGGTCTGAATTGATGGTCTGAATCGATGGCCTGAATCGATGTTTTGAATTGGTGGTGGTTTTGAATTGAAACTCTTCTGAAGAAACTGGTATATATATGCTCAAACAATGGCGAGCCGGCCTTGAGCCAGCTACGCTTAGGCCATGGGGCCGCGAAATTCAAACTGCTTCCTGTCGAACGATCTGCTCTATGTATCTGGCCACCTTCTCGGCCACCGTGATGCTGTGGTTCGGATCTGTATTCGTCAAAAGTCAGCTTGTGCTCAACAATCTTCGCAAAATCCGCAGCTGACGAAGAGCATCTGTGTCCGGGCCGCAATCTTCAAAATTGCCCGTTCATGTGGACAATAACCTTCCAAGGAAAGAGACGAGGGGAAAAAAAAAAAACTCACCGGTGCAGAACCCGTGCGGAATCCCGCTCTCGTCCACCTCCATCACCGGCTTCCACCGCTCCCCGTCCCTCCTCTCCGCCCTCGTCCTGCCCCGCGCCGCCATCAGCTCGTCCCTCGTCTCGTCGGCGACCCAGTGGTCGTCCTTGCCGAACAGGAAGAACAGCTTCGGCCGGGGCGGCGCTCCGACGGGGTGGCTCGGGTCGGCGGCGCCCCAGACCTCGTCGTCCCAGCCGTCGTGCGTGATGGTCTGCAGCTCGTCGGCGGCCATGTGCAGGGCTTGGCGCACGCCGTGGGGGGACTTGAGGAACTCGGCCGTGGTGCGGGCGGCGTCGGGCGGGTGGGCGAGGACGAGGGCGAGCAGCTCGGTGAGGAGCAGGGTGGGGAAGAAGAAGGTGAGGATGTGGGCGAGCAGGGAGGCGAGGACGGGGAGGGTGGGGAGGGATTCGAGGAGCATCTGTTGTGGAATGCTCGTTAGTGTCGCGTTTCTTTCCTGTTCTCCTTTGGTGTACGGTAGGTTTTGGAAGAAAGGTGAAAATGATGATTGATGGGTGGGACGAGAAGAGAAGAGAAACAACGTACGGCGAGCTTCATCCCGCTGCTGCTCTTGGCGATGTGCGTCACGGTGGGGAACAAACACACGCCTCCAACGATTCTGCCGCCCTCCTTCTCCTCCACGTCAACATCGTGGACACCGTTCACACCGTTGACACCGTTGACATCCGCACTCAGCATCGTCACCGCGCCACTCGCCTCTTTCTCTCCAGCTCTCCGCTGCTGCTTCACCTTCAGCGACTCCCTCCACCGCTTCACCACCTCCAGTGCCATGTACGCGCCGACCGAATGCCCAATCACCACCACCCTCGTCTCCTCACCCTCCCTCTCCTTCTCATCCTCCTCCTCCCCCACCCCATTCACCAGCACCGCCGACCCGGACCCGAACCTCTCCCCATCGCCATCAAACTCCTCCCCCTCCTCCCTCATCCCCCTCACATGATCCCAAAGCGCCCACTCCACGCCATCAACCTGCTCCTTCAGCCCAAACGGCGGCCTCTTCAACCGTCCCCACCCGCGCTTGCTCCCCGCGCGCGCCCGTCCATCCTTTGCGTTCGCCGGCCACACGCTACCACCGGCGGCCTCGCAACCCCTGGCTTCGAAACCCGAGAGGCTGCGCGCGAACACATCGAAAGCGTGGCGCGGAGCCAAGGTCGGGTGCGCCGTCAACAGGAAATGCAGGTGCGACAAGAACAGGTCGTAGTAGCCGACCAGGCCCGGGTTGCCCGTGACAAAGTAGATGAGCCAGCGCTTGCGGGGGCCGGCGGCCGGGCCGAAGCGTTCGGCTAGGAAGGTGTTGGTCGTGGGCGAGGTCGGCGGTAAGGGTGGAGGTGAGGAGGCCGGGAGGGTGATGATGGTGGGGGGTCGGGTGCGTCGGGGCATGTTGGTAATCTTCTACGAAGAAAAAAAATGGAAAAAAAATGGAGAGAGATATGGAGAGAGACAGAGAGAGCGTGTGTGTGTGTGTATATGTGTATCTGGATGAAATAGCAACGAAAATAGTGGAGATGGTGTTGTTGTTGATAATGCAAGGAAAAGGTGGAGAAAGAGTGGATGATTTGAAGCGCCCCCCGGCTTTCTATCCGTCGGTCGAAGCAAAGGGATGCGGTGAAGCGGCGCCTCGGTAGATTCGAGCCGTTCCTTGCGGGAAAGCCGCGTGGTAGGTCCGATGGTCAGCGGGCTGGTCGACCGGTCGATGGCGCCGGCGGCGGGGCGGGATTTAATGCAAGCCCTTTGTTTTTTGTTTTGCACGGGCTTGGCGAGGCGGTATAGCTCCGCTGGGGACCCGAGAGGTTATTTTGGGCTTTGGACGGGAAGATGTATGATGCAGCGGCTCAGATTCAGGCGTGTCTCAAAGAAGGTCGATTTGTCGAACCAGCGGGGTCGATCAGGGGCGTGCAGGCTGGTTTGTTTTGCTCTGTTTCCCTCGCTTGGGCGGCGAGGGCAGCAGGACGGAGACGTTGAACGCAGACACCTCAGAGCGCAGCGAAAGGCGGATAGAAAGCGGATAGATTTACATAGGAGCGGCGTTGTTGGGCGGAGTGGATGATGCGTCGATGTTCGGGGATGTGGTGGGAACACAGCGTCTTGTTGGACGGGCGCACGGGGCAGCTGGGGCCTGCGTGACTGCGAATGCACCTGCCTTCTAGCCGGTTGCGGTAAGAGACACCCCGTCACACAACGTCGCTTCCGCGCCAGCCCCGTTAGCTGCTTTTGTCAGGCGCGAGTTTGAGCAGCGCGTAGCAGCTGGAGGCCGGTTGGGCTCTGCTGGCTCTGCTTTGCTCTGCTGGCTCTGCTTTGCTCCGCTGGCAGCTAAAGGCACATGGCACATGGCACCCGCACCCGCACCGACCCACTCTTGTCATTGCCGATCGACTGATAACCTACTCACCGTTGCAATTCTCCCGCGCATTAATTCTAGCTAATCTGTCCCTGCCATCGGGGAACATGTGAAAATCATCTCCGCCCAATCCCATCAACGAACGCACACGCCCCACTACAAAACCAAAACACTGTGCCAAATCATTCCCCCCGCTTCAAGCTTTTTACTTTTTCCTTTTCCTTCTCTTCTCTTCTCTTCTCTTCTCGTCGACTACACATTCTCCGTCAGCAGCTCCACCTTGGCGCATTTGCGTGTGTCGATGCCCAAATTGCTGATGGCGTCGTGCCACTTGAGCTCGTAGCCATCCTGCGGCCCGTCGCGCTTGTTGCGGCCTTGACCTTGACCTTGGCCATTGCCATTGCCATTGCCTTGACCTTGACCTTGACCTTGGCCGCGACCTTGGCCGTTTCCATTGCCGTTTCCGTTGCCGTTGCCTTGGCCGTTTCCATTGCCGTTTCCGTTGCCGTTTCCATTGCCGTTGCCGCCATTGCCGTTGCCGTTGTTGTTGCTGTTGTTGTTGTTGTTGTTGTTGTTGTTGTTATTGTTATTGTCATCGTTGTTGTTACCGCAGCCGCCGTCATTGTTGTTGCTGCAGTTGTCGTCGTCGTCGACGCTCCGGCACACGACCCATCCGTCGAACCGGTCGTTGTCCCACGTGACGGAACCCCATCTGGCGCGCATGCGGTGCGTGCCGACGTTGTTGTTGATGAAGGCCGGCGAGTAGGCGTCCATGTCGTCGTCGCCGAACATGGTCAGCCCGGAGAAGCGGCACTTGCCGTGCCACAACGCGATCGACGACGTCGACGAGTCGTAGAAGAACCGTCCCGCCTGCTCGCGGTCCGACGACAGCGTGGGGACCGAGTTGGTCGAGTCTGTGTCATAAACCCCCCCGATTAGCATCCGGATGTTGCTCGTCCGATCTGTTTCTTCTCCGAGGATATTTACTTACTGTACTCGGTCTCCTCAACGTAAAGGTTCTCGAACTCCGGGCTCCCTGCGCCGTCGACGACGTGCGTGCGCAACCTGAACAGCTGGCCGGGGTTATTGAGTTTGCCCTGACACTTGTTGTCCGTCTGTGACGGCTGCGGCGGGGAAACATTGTTGCACCCCGTCGACGTTCTTCCGCAACTGATGGTAGAAGACGGAGGGGGAGGGGGAGGAGGAGGAGGAGGTGGTGGTGGTGGTGGGGAAGGGGAGGGCGGCGGGGAAGGCTTGTTGCATGGCGTCGACGTCGACGATGATGACGACGACGAGTCTGACGACGACGATGAGTCCGACGACGACGACGAGTCCGACGACGACGACGACGACGACGATCCTGAGCAATCAGGATCGGGATAGGATGACGGGGAAGGAGACGGAGGAGGAGACGGCGGCGGCTGGGGAGACCTCTTGCACCCCTGCGACAAACTGCAACCGGTAGGAGGCGGGGGAGGCGGCGGGGGAGGCGGGGGGGAAGACATGCTGCACCCCGACGACGAACTTCCGCAACCAGTAGAAGAGGATGACGTGCTGCATCCCGTCGACGACGTTCCCGGGCAACTGGAAGTAGTAGTAGGTGGGGGAGGTGGAGGTGGAGGCGGAGGCGGCGAAGAGGAAGAGGAAGACGTGCTGCATCCCGTCGACGACGTTCCTGGGCAACTGGAAGTAGTAGGAGGAGGCGGCGGCGAAGAGGAAGACGTGCTGCAACTCGACGATGAACTTCCGCAATTGGTAGAAGATGAAGACATGCTGCACCCCGACGACGAACTTCCGCAACCAGTAGAAGAGGATGACGCGCCGCACCCCGTCGACGTCCCTGGGCAACCGGTAGGAGGCGGCGGCGGCGGCGGCGGAGGTGGCTGGGCAGCCTTCTTGCACTTGGCCCCTGTGCAACCGCTAGGAGAAGGTTGTGGGCAGCCCGTCGATGGACAGCCGGGGGTAGAAGGCTGGGGGCAGCCCGTCGATGGACAACCGCTAGTAGAAGGCTGGGGGCAGCCCGTGGGGCCGGCGCATAAATTATTGGAAACGGAGGAGGAAGTGGTGCAGAGAGTAGTGGGCTGGAAGCTGGCAATGCAGCCGGGGGTTGTCCGGCGAGCGTTGACGATATCGTTGGAGCCCTGAACTTGCTGTCCCTGGGCGCTCTTCGGCTGGCAAGTGCTGGTGGAGAACTGGTAGGCGATGTCATGGCAGTCGCAGAGCTTCGCGCAGAACTCGACGCAATCCTCAAAGCTAACTCCTTCGATGGGTTCGCGCTTGGCCAGTTTGTAGTTTCTGGGAGGTTTATAGCCCTGTGGGAACTCGATGTTATACGAGTTGTAGTCGGTGCCGCACTCGAGGTAGAATTGGGCGTTCCGCACCGATTCCGCAGTGTACATGGTACCGTTGGATTCGGGGCAGCTGACAGCTGTTGGCGAGTTCGTGGGCGCGGAGCTTGTTGTGCTGGAGCTGGAGCTTGTCGTGCTGGAGCTGGACTCGGTCGAGCTGGAGCTGGACTCGGTCGAGCTGGAGCTGGACTCGGTCGAGCTGGAGCTGGAGCTGGAGCTGGAGCTGGAGCTGGACTCGGTCGAGCTGGACTCGGTCGAGCTGGACTCGGTCGAGCTGGACTCACTCGAGGTAGTCGGGGGCGCAATCATGACGGTTGTTGTGGGGATCAAAGAAATCGTCGTCGTCGACGATGATGTCGTCGTCGTCGTCGATGATGTCGTCGCCATTTGCATTGGCGTGGCCGTGAGGCACACTACCGTGGTGCTCGCGCCCGAGTAGCTCGTCGAGATGGTCGAGCTGCCGCCGGCGCTGCCGTAGGTGACCGAGTAGACGTCGTTGCCGTACCCGTCGTCGCCTATTCTCGTCTCGCTGAACTCGCTGCCCGGCCCCAGGATCGTGCACTGTCCGCTCGGCACGGCGTAGCTGGTGTTGGTCGCGACGGGCGTGCTGGTCACGCATACCGTCTGCGGGGCAACACTCGTCACGGTGTTGTTGCTGCTCAAGGTGGCGTTGGCCGTCGCGGTGGCATTGTTGCCGGTTTGGCAGGGGTGCCCGGGCAGCACCGTCGAGGTGAATGTTGCAATCTTGGCGGGTTAGACATGCCCGTTGCTTCTTTTTACGCACTTTCCAACAGACTTACCGCCCTTGCCGCATGGACAATGTTTCGCGCATTAAAGCCAACCATCTTGTCGAAACTAGACCGTAGTTCTCGTCAAAGGCTCGCTACTTGGAGCCCCAGACGTGGGACTTGTCAGAGAGAGATGGTGGAAGAATACGTCGCCTGGAGGCCCAAGGCGATTTTTGTAGCCCATCATTCCCCCCTTTACAGAACTCTTTGAACGCAGGGCTCCCCAACAGCACAAGTCAAGTAAAGCTAGGGACGCTTGAACATTCGCGCCCTCGGCTTCCAAAGTGCAGACCGAAACCAAGGGAGAAACGAGGCATTTCCTTCCGGTGATAGGCTCTAAAGTCGGTGCCGCTTGGCAGTAACGGGGCGGAGTGATAGGGTGAACTCAATTTGGACACATGGGGTTGATTCGTTCCGTGTTACGGTTTGAGCTCTTGTCCAGATGATGCTTTTTTCATGAACGCGCTATGGATTAATGCCCGGATTGACGCTTCAACTACTCGTCCTTACTGTAGCAGTATCAAAGTCTGGTCTGTTAGCTGGTGGTGAACGGAGCGAACGGGATGAGCGTTGTTAGTCCCCAAACTAGGTAAAGAGGATGGGTCCGTACAGTGACGGTCTCCGCTACCCGTCAAATGTCGCCATTGGCTGCTATTCTGCCAAACCCCACAAGAGCAACGTTGAGTGGTTGGACTGCCGTCTCACTGGTCGGAGCGATCATGGCTTGCATTGATGGTGAGTCGGGGAAAGGCAGCCAACTGGGACACATGCTAGGGCAATGGCTTCATTGATCGAGCGTCACTCAACAGATATATCCCTTTGCGACACGAATGCCAAGCCCGTTAGCAACCATAGCTCTCAGAGCAGGAACATGTCTACTTACTTGCTCTGATAGGACAGGCACAGATCGAGGTGGCGATAGCACGACCCAGACAGTGTGAAAAAAGCCGCACTAGAAGGCGTTGGGTTAACAGAAGACGTTAGACCCGCCCTCCCCCGCAATTGCGCCAATCCGCACCTCAACGGATCACCCGGGTCACATTTTACAAGGAGCTATCAATTGCTACCTGGCATACTCTTACACCAGTCAAATCAGTCAATCAACGCGTAATCCCTTACCAACGTACTCGCCTGGTATCCATTTTAGTAAGCTTGATCGATGGGGTAAAGATGTCAAAGCGGCAAGGGGACCAAACTTCGAATGAGAATTGTTTTTTGTTTGTGTTTGGCGCCAGCATTCGACCACCACCTCCGTTGAACCAAAGTTTTGAAATAACGCCGTTGCTTATGCACTTCCACCCTTGCATCGAAAACCCATCCGAAGATGGCGCCTACTCCTCGTCGTCGTCGTCTAGCCCGCCCATTGGCGTGTCCGCTTCACCGTTGGCCGGCGCAGCAGCCCCACCATCCTCATCTTCGTCGTCGTCATCGTCCACGACACGTTTCCGATTTCTGCTCGTCGCAGGAGCATCCTCATCTCCGCTCTCCGCATCTGGCTTCGGTGAGCCCTCGGCATCGTTGACCTTCGCTGCCAATGACTCGTTCGCCGCCTGCGCCGTGTCGTCCAGGTCCGAGTCGTCGTCGCTCTGCACGAACTCGCTCGACTTGTACTTGCTGTTTTGCACTTTGCTGGCCGCCGCCTTGCGCTCGAGCTTTCTCTTCTTCTTCTTGCGCGGCTTGTCGTCATCCGAGCCGCCGGGAGTCGCCGACGTCGTGGTCCGGCGCCTGGAGCGACGACCTTTGCCACCGGCCTCGCTGTCGGAGCCAGCTTCTCCCTCGCTGTCCGAATCGGCGCCCTTCTTCTTGCGCTTGCCACCACCTCCACCTCCACCGCCACCGCGGCTCTTCTTCTGACGCTTCCTGCGCTCACCCGTCTCCGAGTCTGTAGTCATCTCAGCGTCTTGTACGCGTTTCTCTTCATCAGCACGCTTGGCAGCAAGTTCGCGGTCGCGTTCCTGCATCTTCTGGCGCTCTTCTTGGATTTGACGGAGACGCTCAGCTTCAGCCTCTTCCTTCTGACGCTTGTCCTCCTCGCGCTTCCTGATCTCAGCTTCGCGCTTTTCGCGAGCTTCCCTAAGCTTGGTGGCGTTCTTCTCCTCATACTCGCGCTGGCTCTGGATAGCACGGTCGAGCTGCTTGCGTTGCGTGTTGCGACCCATGTTAGCACGCGCTTCGATGTCTTGGCGCGGGAACGGTGGGTTTGGCGATTTCGCGATAGCGCTGAATGCTTCGATGGCATCGTCCAAGCCCTTTGCGGCAGCCTCGACTTCCTCGAGAGAACGAACGTTCTCGGGAAGCACGTGGATGAGCTGGGCGATTTGAATCTGAACGAAGGCGACATTGAATTTGAAGTGATCCTGTTCCGGGGCCACTTCGAGAGCCTGAAACTCGTTAGCCCTTGTTACTCTAGTCAGCTTTGCCGCACTCACCCGTTGCGAGTACTCCAAAGAGGTCCTCATGGCCTGGATACTCTTTTCCTGCTTGCCTTTAAGTAGCCAGACACGACCAAGACAGGCGAGAATAGTAGCATCGCGTGCACGGTCCTTTGCAAGTGCCGCCTCATAGTTCTCGATGGCGCGAGAATATTGCTTGAGTTCGCAATAAACGTGACCGAGGTTAATGTAGACACTTGCGTCCTTCATAGTCTCCCTGACCTTGGTGAAGAGCTGCACAGCGCCGGCGAAATCCTTGTTGCACTCAATGAGCGCAATACCAATTCCCTGGGCAGCATACGAGTTCTTCGGGTCCAGCTGAAGGGCTTTGTCGAAGAACTCGACAGCCCTTTGGTACATCTTGCGCCGCTTGTCCTTGTCCTGTTCGGTGTCTCTTCGCATCTCGCGGGCAAATGCCAGGTAGATGTTGCCCATTCCGGTAAGGGAATACCGGTCGTGCTTGTCGAAGTGCTGCAGGGTGTGTTTGTAGTGCCGTTGTTCTTGGTCCTCGTGGATGTTGGCTGTCCGCTTCTTGGCCTTGCGCTGATACCATCCGTACAGAGCGCGCACCTCTAGATTCGTGGCTTCCGCCTTGTACAGCTCCGACATGGCCTTTGGACCCTCGTCCTGGGGGCTCTGCCGAAGTTTGATGTACGTAAGACGAATGTTTGCGTCAACGTAGTCGCCATGTCGCTGAAGAAGGCCCTCATAGACCTTCTTAGCCTCGTCCAGCATACCCTCAGTCTCGTAGGTGCGAGCCAAGCTGTAAGAAATCGTTGTCACGAGGGCATCGGTGTCCACAGATTGATCCTTGTCACCCACCTTCACACAGGCGTTCAGAGCGGACTGGAACAGCTCTCGGGCCTGGGCGTATTTTTCCTGTTGGTAGTAGAAGCAGCCCATGTTGTTGAGTAGCTGTGGCGGTAGGTTTTCGCGAAGAGCATTGAGGTGCATCCGCTTCGCCTCTTCGTAGACCTCCTTGGCGACTTCGTAGTTTTCCTGCTTTGGATCCGGCGCCTGGGGTTCATCTGGTCGGTCCTCTTCTGGGATTTCATCCAGTTCCATCTGTTCAACCTGGTGCAAACACTGGAGACTCTTCTCAGGATGATCCGTCTCATACAAACGTGCAAGGTTGAGAAGGACCGCTGTGTCTGGAGAGACCTTGCGCTTGGGATCTCTCCAGGCTGATCGAACGCTCTCGAGGAGAGAAATGGCTTTCTTCAGCTCATTCGATTTGTCCTCTTTCGAGTTGGAGGCTTGGGCCGCGAAGACGTCTTCGGCATAGAGAGAGCCCAGGAGAATCATGGCCTCGGTGCTCTTGCTCTGCTGAATGATCTTCTCAAGCCGAAGCTTGGCACCCTCGAAATCCTGCATCATAATCCGGATCTGAGCCATACCGAACTTAGCCGGGAGATAACCGCGATCTTCACCGCCACGTGCAGTGTCGGCCCTCTGATAGTATTCAAGGGCCTTGGAAATTTCGTTCTCGTAGTGCTCCTTCCTACCGAGAAGGTACCAACCATCACTAGCAACGGCATTGACGTCGGTGAAGTCGATGGATCGTCTTGACAATCGTTCCACCTGGGCCATGGCTTTCCTCATCAGGAAGTATCCACCAAAGGTAGCACAAGAAAGCGGGTATTTATCGTCCAACTTGAAGGCCTTCTGCGTGTATTGCACCATCGCTTTCTTGTAGATGGGAGCGAACTCGGGGGAAGTCGTTGAGTATTGAGAAGAAACGTTAAGGTGGTAAAGCCCAAGGAGGATATTGGCGGTCTTGGAGTCAGGACACTGCAAATTTCGTCAGTGATGTTCCGCTTCTTTCGCGCATACCGACTTACCAGTTCCAGCGCTCTTTCCCATGCATTCTTGGCATCCTCCTTGTATCCCAACTGCCAAAGACAGCATCCGATACCAATGCGGGGATCGGGGTCCATCATGTCAGGAGCTTGGCCGAGAACTTTCTGATAGGATGCCAGAGCATCGGCATACTTGCCAAGCGAGTACTGGACTCTCGCCTTTCCCAGCATGGCCATAAGATTCTTGCCTCCGTATGCGCGAAGAGAGTCGTCGAAGCACTTTGCCGCTTGCCGCAAGGCATCGGTGCGCTCTGCGCTGTCGGGAGCGCCCGATTTTGTTTGAGTGATAGCAGATGCGCGGAGGAGGTAGAGAACTCCGCGGGCCAGGAAAAGGGGGGCATAAGAAGGACTGATACGCGATGCATCGTTGAGGTTTGCGGTGGCGGCCTGGATCCACTGCTCCTTGGTCTTAACCTCCGGTCCAGTGTTGTCTGTGAAAGACCAGTTAACATGGGGAGAAACGAAGTGGGTGAAGGTGTATGCACTCACCTGGCCTGAGACGAGGAGCCTCGCGGCACATGCAGAGGTTCAGCCAGAACAAAGCGCTCAGGATGCTGAGCTTCTCCTCGGCACCGGCTCTGCTAAAGGCGTCGCGAGCCTTTTGCAGGATATCGATGGCCAAAGCGGTCCTGTGCTGCTTGGCATAGGCGAAAGCAATGGTCATCCAAGTGGACTTCACCACGTTCTCGTTCTCCAAGAGAATGCAAAGCTCGGTAGGATCATCGTTCAGCTCGACAAGATCGATTTCGACCTGTTCGACATCTCCTCCCTCGTTGACCGTCACATCAAGGACATTAGGAATATCCGAGAAGCGCTTTGAATCGATGGTGCCATTGACAGAACCATGGCCGTTGATGCCGTTTGCGAGGCCGTTCGGAGCAGCCATGGTGGGTTGTGTTCGCGCGGAGGTGAGGACGCCGGGTCTTCGAGAGGGTCGAGGCGCGGGGGGAAAAGTGGGCGCGTTACACGCCCATCAAGGTCGCGCCAACGGATGGGAGGAGAAGGCGGTTGCGGCGATGTTCGGGGTCGAAGAGTGAGGATGCGTCGGCGTATGGCGTTGGTGTGAAAGCAACACTCGAGCTGCGCGACACTCGCCGGCCACTAGGTCTGGTCTTGGCGCCCCGACCGACCGGCCCGCGCATCCCTGCCGCCGATCAGTTGCACTCGCCATTGCCGACACCACCTCCAGCTCCATGTTCCTGACCGTGCATCACTTTCTGATTCGTGGGCATTGTAATTTTCAAAGGATGCTGCATATTGACGAGACCCAGTCCGCACTCCATCTCTCCAAACATTGAATTAGTGAAGCCGTCCTAATGCCCTTGCTTGTCCCTCTATTGTTAGTAGTCATTTGCCTTCGACAAAGACTCATTCTTTCCCCGTGAACTTGCAAATAATTGAAGTGGAACATTGCAAGTCTCCTACCGAAGCCTTACTACTTCCTCCATCCGCTTTGCATTCAAGAGGCTGCTGCGCCGTTCAGGAGATCCCCACGGAAATCGAATCCTCGCATGCAGGAACAGACAAAGAAGCACATGTCCCTTTCAATTTTGCCACAACATTCTAGATCACGGAGCTCACCGCCGGCCGCCGGGAATGAGCCTGACCCGAGAATTCGCGTGGCTTCGAAACGTGTCAGCGTCTTTGAAATGTCTCTCAGTCAGCACTACCTAAATAGGAAATACTTGCGAATGTGGGGAAACGTCAGCTGTGCTGTGGTATCAACTCGATGTTCCATCAAATCATACGGCCACGAAAATGATTCTGAATTTTCCACGCCCCTTGTCTCGGGTGTTTACGTACTCTTTCCCGGCGCGCACGCCACCGAACTTGGTTATGCTTGCGGAGGGGAAATTATCGTTGTAATTTGTAGTCTCCACTGTAGGATCCAGATGCCTAAACATGCTCCTGATTGTCAAGTACCGCCAAAACGCCACACGCCACAAGCACTCAGGTTTGCTGTCGCCCACTACGATCGATTATTGTCGCTTCCATACTCTATTACCCAGGGTCCGTTCGACCTGCTGCCGATGACATGACCATATGGCTTGCCTCTGAGGCCTCTCGGCAACTCCACGATGGTGGTGAATCCGAAATACGATTCTCGAAGCATTGTCGGATGAGATGGATTAGACGCCAGTGCGCTCATTAGTGCGAACGATCGGCAGCCTTCGCATTGCTATACCACTGGTCTAGCCCCAAAATGGCGCATCTTTCTGACCGCTCGAGCAGGCAGGCATAAGATTCGGTTATTGTTACTCTGGTGCGGGTACACCGCCAGACCTGGAAGCTCAGTCACTGTCATCGTCGCTTCCGTAACCCACAAGCGGGCCCTTGGGACGATCTTCGTCCTTTTTCCCGGATGTGAAAGTGACGCCTGAGCTCTTCAGCATAGCCAGCGTGGACCCAGAGAAAATGCCACCGCTTTCCTCCTCTGCGGCATGCTGTTGCTGCTGGTTGACGGCTTCCTCCTGATCGGCGGCTGCTTCGAGCAGTTTCTGTTCCTCGGGTGCTTCCAAAAGGCCTCCGTTTTGCGCCGCTTCCAACTGGGCAGCCTTTTCCTTTGCGTACCACACATCGTCCGGAGCGTCATATCCTTGCAGACCAAAGCTTCCTTCAATCTTCCTGCGCTTCTTCGAGTCCGGGTCACGGCCTTCGATCTCGGCGACGTAATCGGCGGGCAGGGCACGACGAATGGCCTCAGCAGCCTGTTCTTCGATTCGATGAGCCTCCCGCTTCTGGGCTTGCGGATTCGGGTCCACAGTGGCCCAGCGCACGTTGAGGACTTCACTATGATCGAGGGCCTGGTGGGCCATAGCCTCCTTGGCGAACTGCGAATTCGCTTCATTGGTGTATGTTACGAAGGCGACACCACGGGTGTTGAGAACGCGTACTGCGACGTCAATTAGCATGACGGACTCGTGGCTCAACTGGCGCAAGTGCGACCTACCCCTGTCAATTTGGCCCCATTCCTGGAAATGGCGGGCGACGATTTCTTCTATGTCGTCGGTGACGTGGATGCGGCCGACGTAAAGAGTCCTGTTTTGTCTCATGAAGCTTCCAACACCTCCCATGTCATCACGGTAATCTGCATGCTTGTCTCGGCCGAAGCAGTCGACGTTCGGGTTGAACATGTCGTGGATGGTGGGGAGGCGGTGCAGGTATTCGCAGTCAGGGCCCTTGGGACACAAGCCGCGGGCAAAGAAGAGGCAAAAATAGCTTCCGGGCACGCTGTCGGCGCGTGTGTAACCGGTGTCGCGGGCGATGTTGCAGCGCGAAGGCGCAGCATGCTTGGAGAGATACTTGTCCTCGCGGTCGCCGCCACTCCATTTGTTGTACCAGATGTTGAAGATGGTGCCGGTCTGGGGCGGGGGCTCGGACTTGAAGGTGCTGGGGTCGACCTGAGGGCGGGCGGGCCTGCGCTTTTTGCGGATGATCTTCTTGACTTTTTTACCCTCGGCGTTGGTGGTGATGACGACCTTTTCAGCGCCGTCGGCTGACGTGGTCACCAGCTCGTTCGAGACGCCATCGACAGCGGCAGGAGGAGCAGCGGTCTGCTCAGCGACGTCGGCCATGGTGGCAGGCTGGGTAGGTGATGTTGTGGGAGCTGCTGGGGTCGGCACAGAGGCGAAGCTGTCTGGTGCGGCGGAGAGTTGGCTCAGCTTGGCATGTTTGCAAGGTTTGCCAAGGCTGGGGCGGGGCCAAGCTTCACGCGCAAGCAAGGCGGCGGCCTCACCTGGAGAGATCAGCGGCCGCAAAAGTCAAAGCCAGATAACCTCGCGCCGACGTAAATCTCACACACGCAATGTTTGGCCCGACGCTCTCAGATAAACAAGGCCGCGCGAATTGCCTCTGGGGACGGCGAGATGCCTCGGCCCAAGGCTGCAGGCAGCATGCAGCAGGCAGCAGCAAAAGCACAGCGCCAGGCGTGCGCCAGAAAGCTGATGCATCTGTAGATGTGGAAATGACCGTCAGAGGCACCCAACCCGACGGAGAGACGGGGGCTCCGGCGCCGATGCCGATGCCGATGCTTCTACTACGTACACAGTATACGCAGTAGTCGCCACAGCTCCTTCGCGGCAGCGTTTAGCCGGGCCTTGACGCATAACGCCGCAGCCTAGCACACCGCACACCGGATGCCGGCCGTGGGGGCTGACGCAGCGCGGGCGGTTGTCGGGGAGGCGAGTTCGAGAAGGATGCTGGAAGGCATGATGGCTCATGATGGCTGATGGAAGCGAAATAGGAGCGATTGCGCGGTGGCCCAAACAGGCAGAGCTTGCGAGGCGGCGGGCCTAGTGCCGCAAGCAGGCACTGGCAGGCACTGGCAGGCACGCGGCTGCCGGAGATCAGACCAACCAGCGGCGTTCCGAAAGCGAAACAGACCCGCCGTCGTACTCGCTCGGCTCCCACTGGCCCCGCAACCAAGGCCAGAAGGCTCTCGGGATCGCTGGCTGCCGAACACAGACTTGTACAACGCCCCAGGCTCCCAGATATAATTATTAGAGTAGAGCGCCCAGCCGTGAATTCTTGCCACCCGCGCCGTTTCACCTCTCACCCATTCATTCCCTGTGTCGCTTAATTCCCTCGCAACCGCAACCGCAACCACCACCCAGCCCTCGCAATCGACGCACACCTCGACGTTGCACTTGCACCACACAACTGAGAGCCGCAACACCAAGCACGGGCCGCCCGCCCGCCCCCTTGCCCGCTTGCCCGCTTGCCCGCCATGGCCAACGACGGGGACCTCTCGACTGAAAAACACATCAGCCAAGCTCCTTCCTCTGCCACCGACGTGACGGCCAACAATGAGAAGGCTTTGTTCAACGGAGCCGCCGCCGTGGCCGAAGCTCCTGCACTGAACCCCGTCCCCACCCAGAACATCGATATCCAGGAAAGCGATGAGGAAGAGACGGACCCTTTTGCTCACCTCCCGGAGAACGAGAGGGCCATCTTGAAGAGGCAGCTCGACACTCCTACCGTTAGCATCTCCTACCTGGCCCTCTATCGCTACGCCAACAAGCTCGAATGGACCATCATCACCGTCTCGTCCATCTGCGCCATCGCGGCCGGCGCCGTCCTCCCGCTCATGACTGTCGTCTTCGGTTCCCTCTCCGGCACTTTCCAGGGCATGTTCCAGGGAACCATATCTCACAGCGAGTTCAACCACCAGTTGACCCAGTTCGTCTTGTACTTTGTCTACCTCTTCATCGGCGAGTTCTTCACCTGCTACATTGCCACCGTTGGCTGGATCTACGTCGGCGAGCGCATCTCCTCCAGGATCAGGGAGAACTACCTCGCCGCCATCCTCCGCCAGAACGTCGGCTACTTCGACAAGATCGGTGCCGGAGAAATCACCACCAGGATCACCGCCGATGCCAACCTCGTCCAGGATGGCATTTCCGAGAAAGTCGGTCTCGTCCTGCAGGCCCTCGCAACCTTCATCACTGCCTTCATCATTGGCTTTGTCAAGTACTGGAAGCTTACCCTGATCCTGTGCTCCACCATCTTTGCCATTGTCTTCACCATGGGAGGCGGTTCTACCTTTATCATGAAGTACAACAAGAATTCGCTTGCTTCGTACGCTCTGGGAGGAACCGTCGTCGAAGAGGTCTTCAGTTCCATCAGGAACGCCGTGGCCTTCGGAACTCAGGACAAGCTCGCTCGCCAGTACAATGAACACCTCGTCATTGCCGAGTATTGGGGAAAGAAGCAGAAGACCGTCCTCGCTTCCATGCTGGGCGCCATGATGACCATCGTCTATCTCAACTACGGCCTGGCTTTCTGGATGGGCTCCAGGTACCTCGTCGCGGGAGAGATGTCTCTTTCGGACGTCTTGACTATTCTCCTTGCCGTCATGATTGGCGCCTTCTCCCTCGGAAACATTGGCCCCTGGCTGCAGGCTTTCACCACCGCCACTGCCGCCGCTTCGAAGATGTACAGCACCATTGACCGGGTCTCGCCCCTTGATCCCACCTCCAAGGAAGGCGGGAAGCTTGAGAACCTCCAAGGACAGGTCGAACTCAGGAGCGTCAAGCACATTTATCCTTCTCGCCCTGAAGTTACTGTCATGGATGGTGTCAATCTCTTGGTCGAGGCCGGCAAAACCACTGCCCTCGTAGGCGCGTCCGGTTCTGGAAAGAGTACCATTGTTGGTCTTGTCGAACGCTTCTATGACCCCGTTGGAGGTGACGTTCTGCTGGATGGCGTCAATGTGCAGGAGCTCAACCTGCACTGGCTGCGCCAGCAAATTGCTCTTGTCCAGCAGGAGCCCGTCCTCTTCGCCACTACCATTTTCAACAACATCAAGCATGGTCTTATTGGGACGCAGTACGAGCATATGGAGGAAGACAAAGTTCGCGAAATGGTCTACAATGCTGCCAGAATGTCCAATGCCCATGACTTCGTGTCGGCACTCCCCGAAGGTTACGAGACAAATGTCGGCGAACGTGGTTTTCTGCTTTCCGGTGGACAGAAGCAGCGTATTGCGATTGCCCGCGCAATTGTCAGCGACCCGAAAATTCTCCTCCTGGATGAGGCCACTTCTGCTCTGGATACAAAGAGCGAGGGCGTCGTGCAGGCTGCGCTGGACAGGGCTGCGCAGGGCCGAACCACAATCGTCATTGCTCACCGTCTCTCCACGATCAAGACCGCGGACAAGATCGTCGTCATGTCTCAGGGCCGCATCGTCGAACAGGGCAATCACAACGAACTCTTGGAGAAGAAGGCCGCCTACTACAACCTTGTGGAAGCCCAGAGAATTGCCGCCGCGAACGAGAAGATCGAGGAGGAGGAAGCCGAGCCAACTGAAACCGACGACGAGCAACTCAAGCGCATTGCATCCTCCCAGTCCGGCAAGGGCGCGCTTTCCGCTGACCCAGATGATGATTTGGCAGCAAGACTGAAGCGCACCCATACCGGAAAGTCGGAGTCCAGCGTAGCCCTTTCGAAGAAACACCCCGAAAGGGCCCGGAACTACTCGCTCGGAACTCTCATCAAACTCATCGCAAGCTTCAACAAGCAGGAATGGATGCTCATGCTCTCGGGACTGTTCTGGTCCATCATCGCTGGTGGTGGCAACCCAACCCAGGCCGTGTTCTTCGCCAAGTCGATTTCCGCCCTATCGCGGCCACCATCGGAGTATGGCGAGCTTCGCTCAGAGGCAAACTTCTGGAGCCTGATGTATCTGATGTTGGCCTTCACTCAACTGATCTCCTTCACGGGTCAGGGTCTGTGTTTCGCCGTCTGCTCGGAGAAGCTCATCCACCGCGTTCGTGACACTGCTTTCCGGACCATGCTTCGCCAGGACATCGCTTTCTTCGACAAGGACGAAAACAGCGCTGGATCCCTGACCTCCTTCCTCTCCACTGAGACTACCGCCCTCGCGGGTTTGAGTGGAGCTACCCTTGGAACAATTTTCACCGTTCTGACAACACTTATCGGCGCCCTTGCACTCGGTATCTCCATTGGCTGGAAGCTTGGTCTCGTCTGTGCTTCGACGATCCCCGTGCTTCTTGCTTGTGGTTTCCTCCGATTCTGGATCTTGGCTCGCTTCGAGCAGCGGTCGAAGAAGGCATACGAGTCTTCAGCTTCTTATGCTTGCGAGGCTACCTCAGCCATCCGTACCGTTGCTTCTTTGACTCGTGAGGCCGATGTCTACGCCAACTACCATGACCAACTGGTGGCCCAGGGCTCGAAGAACTTGCGCTCGATTCTGCGATCCTCGACCTTGTATGCACTGTCTCAATCCGGCATGTTCCTGTGCACTGCCCTCGGTTTCTGGTACGGTGGAACGCTCATCAGCTCGGGCGAGTACACGCTGTTCCAATTCTTCGTGTGTTTCGCCGCCATTACTTTCGGTGCCCAGTCAGCTGGTACCATTTTCAGTTTCGCTCCGGACATGGGTAAGGCCAAGCACGCTGCTATCCAACTGAAGACACTGTTTGACCGCAAGCCCGAGATCGACACCTGGTCGCAAGATGGCGAGAAGATCCAGACCATGGAGGGCAACATCGAATTCCGCAACGTTCACTTCCGCTACCCGACGCGTCCTGAGCAGCCGGTTCTCCGTGGTCTCGATCTCACCGTCAAGCCTGGTCAGTACGTCGCCTTGGTCGGTGCCAGTGGCTGCGGAAAGAGTACCACGATCGCTCTACTGGAGCGTTTCTACGACCCCCTGAGCGGCGGCATCTACGTCGACGGCAAGGAAATCTCTTCTCTCAACATCAACGACTACCGCAGCTACATCGCTTTGGTCAGCCAAGAACCCACGCTGTACCAGGGCACCATCAGGGACAACATCTTGCTGGGAGCTGATCGCGAGAACGTGCCCGAGGAAGCCATCATCAAAGCCTGCAAGGACGCCAACATCTACGACTTCATCATATCCCTTCCGTAAGTACTCTGCCTACACCACACCAAAAACAATCGTAAATGCTAATGCTCCTCACAGTGAGGCCTTCAACACCGTCTGCGGTAGCAAAGGCACGCTCCTCTCCGGCGGTCAAAAGCAGCGCATCGCCATCGCACGCGCCCTCCTCCGCGACCCGAAGATCCTGCTGCTCGACGAAGCCACCTCGGCGCTCGACTCCGAGTCGGAGAAGATCGTCCAGGCAGCGCTCGACGCCGCCGCCAAGGGTCGCACCACCCTCGCCGTCGCCCATCGTCTCAGCACCATCCAGAAAGCCGACGTCATCTATGTCTTTGACGGCGGCAAGGTTGTCGAGGCGGGCACGCATAACGAACTGCTGGCGCGCAAGGGCAGGTACTTTGAGTTGGTCAGCTTGCAGAGCTTGGAGAAGCAGAAGTAGACGACTGTGACGTTCTGGCGGTTATTCGCGCGTTTTGGCATTTTGGCATTTTGCATATTGCACGGCGTTTGGGGGGCATACCGGATTCTCTCGCCTCAGGCTGAGGTTCTTACAGATACCACACTCTTGATCGGTCGTTGATTTCAGTATGGGTTCTTGCCGGACTCAAAAAGTTCTCACGTTTTCTACCTATATTACCTCCTTTTAGTATATACTACAGACTAGATCCCTTCATTCAAATATTTAGATCTCTCTCAATTTTTCTCATACAACTTGTGATTTCACCGTATAACGGAACTGTCATCGTCGCCATATTGACAGCAAAATCAAAACGTGCTCGTGACGCAGTCCAAGCCACAGAAAAGTAAGGACAGCAGCATCGTTATGCTTTCGGATGTTAACGAACACGGGCAATGCCATCAAGACACAATGTTATATTCACTGCTGGTATGGCGATGGACACGAACAGCGAAAACAAAGGCATCGGCTCCCAGCCCGCGAAAGTCGCCACTCACGCCTTGACATGCTCATCGAACCACCTCACAGCCTGCAGAAAAGCCTGCTCCTTGGCGAACTTGACGTCCCTCTTCGACAGATCGCCGCGAGTGGCGAACCCGTGCGCCGTGCCCGAGTACAGCGCCGACTGGTACGTCGCCCGCACGCCCGCAAGGACGTCCTCGGATTCGCGGCGCTTCCCGGTCGGGAAGATGCAGTCGTCCTCTTTTGAAAAAGGCAGGCGGGTTCAACGAAAAAACCGCACTCGAGATCATTTCGGGGAGGGGGAAGGGGAGGGGGGGGGGGGCATCGGTTCGCCACTTACCGGCCGCGGCGATGCTCAAGGGGCGCGTGACGGCCCGGAGCTCGTCGACGTCCACGAAGGAAGGATGGGCGACGAAGCCGGCGTCGATGAGCCCGCCGCGCAGATTGCGAACGACGTACTTGGCGCCGAAGCAGTAGCCGAGGCCGCCGACGCGCTCGCACTGGAGGAGGCTGCTGCTGCTGCTGCTGCTGCTGCCGCCGCGCATCTCCTTCAGGACGGCGGCGACGATCGGGTCGACGGCGGCGGGTGGGTGCTTTGCCCTCCATGCCTGGAGGTCGAAGCCCTCGAGGTCGGCCGGGGCGGGATCGCCGTCGAAGAGGTCGGGCGCGACGACGAGATAGCCGTTGGCGGCGAGCTGATCGGCAATCCTGCAGTGGTGGATTTGAGCGCGTTTGATTCCGTGCGTTGTGGGTGAACTATACTGATGGCATGACCCACAGCTGAGGGTTGATGGAGGCGTGGCCGAAGACGTCGGTGAGAAGCAAGACGGCGTTGCGGGTGCTTCTGTCTCCGGGATATGTGACATACGAGCTGACTGGGCGCATGCTGCAAGTCAATCGAAAGCCCATGTTGGCCAAGGGAGGCCCCACGTACCGCCTCCAATTTTCTCCATCTTGCCGGCAGGCTGGCCTTCATGCCTGACGCCTTGGATGCAGCATTGCCCTGGCGGGTACGATGCCATTGTTGAGTCTGCGTATTTAGTGTAAGCCGTGTGATGCACGCTCCGATGATGGTGTTGGGCCTCGAGAGTGGGTGATGCGGGGTGAAGCTTTGGTGCCGGATGAATAATGCGGTCTCTGCCGTTGCGACCGACTGCCTAAGATTACGTCCCCTCATATCCTACAGAGGATACTACATTCTCTGTTGGTAGGTGAAAATAAACATGCCGTCTCACTGCTGACTGAAGGCCGAATAGAAGAGGAATCACTACCCACGTGGAAAGGGACACAACCAACCCCAAGACCAAGCAGAATCTCATAGCACATGGGTACTGACACGATGCTGCATATTAAAGGGGAAAAAAGAAGAAAAATCCACAGCAAGCGCTAAACGCAATTTGCTTGTGCGCTATGCATACCGCCTGTCCCGAGACCGTGTGACCTGCCATGGCAGGTGCTACAATACTAACCACCAACGCCGCGCTACGCCGTCTTTTCGTATGCTCATTACCTCCCGATTTCCCTTCTCAATCGTCCAGCCGCTGTGGTTGGAGCAGGCTCGGGCCAAGACTGAACAGCATCCTCAACCTCTTCCAGGAAAGTCATACTGTTGTGTAGCGAAGTGCCACCAAGAACCACCCTCACACCCGGCGAACTAGCATTGACCTGTGCAACCATCTTCGCTTCCTCATACGTTGCACCACCCACCATAAAGATGATTATATCTTGCGGCTTGTCTCTGGTAGTGCCACCGCCGTCAACAAATGGGTACAAGTGGTCACGCAAACGACCCTTGATCAGATCTTGTAGTGTTCCCTCCAATCTCGGTGAGTGTTGGGTGTAGACGTTTTCCACCCCTTTGAGGCCCTTGAACCGGTTCTGTGCATTGCTGAACAGAGAGCCCGACTGGAATAGATCGGGAATGCCCGCTGTATTGGACGTTGTAGCCTGCAAGGACTGGTGGTAGTGCAGGAGCTTGTTGATCAAGTCGATCCGGTGACGAGACAAGTTACCAGCCACGGCAAGAAGATCAAGCAACATGGGGATCGAATTAGACGGGTGCTTGTGGTATCTGAGCGCATAGATTGCGGTGAGGCGAAGCTTGTTGTCGGGGGGTATTGAGGGATTGGAAATGAGTTGTTGAAGTTGCTGCCAGACGTTAGCTGGGAATGTAGCAAGATACGGGCTCCACCAACCTTGACATCATTGGAATGATTCTCATTGCAAGCCAAGCTCTGCTCCAGCTCACTAACGTCCAGGAGGTGATCCTCTCCTACGCGCCGGCTCAATTCTCCCACAAGCGTGACGTGCTTGGTGACGTTGCTGGACAACTTGCGAAATTCCGGATAATCCTCAACAAACTGCTTCATATCGGTAATGGACTCCAATTTGAGGCCGCCTTGTTGTTTGGATGCGAATTGCTCGACGTAATCTTTAGCATTCTGACCAAGATCTCCAAAGTTGAGGTACATGTTCTTCTTAAAGAACGGGTCCTGATCTTGCGACAGAGTGATTTCCTGCGTGACGGGTTAGCAGAGCAGCAGTACAGGTTCCATTTGTCAACCCACCTTAAGCTCAGGCCGAATGTCAGGTACATCGCTCAGGTCAACCCTTCCGTTTTTTATACCCATAAGTTCATGCACCATAGCCTGGTACGTCCATTGAGTGAGCAAGGGAGTGACCGGGTCATCTCTTCTGTCCACTAGGAGCAGGATAGGAGGGGTGTCGGTCTTGCGGAAATCGAACAATTGCTCTTCCTGGGTCATCTGGTAGCGGACCTCGGTTGCCAGCTTCTTGGTCAATAGGCTATCCTTCTGATAACGTATCAGAGGCCTCTTCTTCATTGACAGCAACAGTGCGATGATGCCCTCAGTAGAACGCTGCAGGGCATCCGGGTTCCACGAGTCTGGGTTGGTGCTCCATATCCTGTGTTGCAGATTGAGCGACATGAGGTCGGGGTTGACAACCAGGTAGTCGGCAAAGTACTCGTGCACAGCGCGCACGACTTCATGGTCGTCGGCTTCGGCTAGACGCTCGAGCGAGGACTTGCGTATGATGTTGCTGAAGTAGATGTTGTATTCGCCGTACTTGGGCTCGCGTAGCTCGTCGATGAGAAATTGGATGGACTCGGGCGAAGGACGGACGAAGCACAGACAGCGTAGGTGGCGCATCTTCTCGCGCGTCTGGCTGTCGAGGCGGCTTGATCTCTGTCAGCGGGGGCCGAGGTTGGAACGGGCTTTGGACGCACTCGGTGAGGTAGACTTCATGGCTGAGCAGAGCTGACTGGGTGGTGGCGGTCGAGACGATGGGAACCTTTGGAGCATCAGCAACGGGCGCACTGCTGCTGGCAGGCGAGGCGACGGACCTACCGTCTCGCTGTCGAGCAGTAGTATCTTCATCTTGGCGGGCTGAGAGCCGGTGGAGCTGTCGCCGGCCGACACCATTTTGGTGATGTAGCCCGACACAGACTGAACGATATCCATGGTGGGCTGAGGCAGCGCCGGGCGCGCAAGAATTCACGGTGCTATGGCGGAAGGCGTAACAGTAGAGTCGGACGGCGGGGTTGCATGGGTTGGGCTGAAGCTGCGGCAGTCCGGTGTGCCTGGAGCCGCACAGCTGTCCCTCGTCGCTGCCGATCACGGCACCTGCGCCGCCAAGCGCTACGTAAGCCACATCATCGCTCCGCCTTCTCTTCACTCATCCATCCCACCACCTTCATCGAAACGCAAGCGGGATCGGTATCTGACATTGACACTACGCCATATCCATGAGCTTCACCTCGGTTCAGCTCGGGCGCTGCTTAAGGGACGGAAGCGGTCTGCTTTGCCTTTGTCGAGGCTCGTTGACTTTGCGACCATCACCGCCCACGCTCAGGTATCGAGAGCTCTCTCCGGGAGGTCTTAGCCTCGTTGGCCGCACGATTCTTTGTAGAGTGCGGCTTGCTGAACCCCATTTGCCGGAATGCCGCAAATGCAGACCTCTGGGGACTCGTTCTCTTAAGATGCCCGACCCTATTCTGCGTGTCCCGAGTTCCGCCCATTCTCCGTTAAGTCCGCCGCGGCAGCCATTAAGGGTAAAGAGGCACACTCGGTTGCATAGATAGATTTCCTATACCATCAAAATGACGTCATGGATATGCACTTGACCTCCCCGCTTTATGCTTGAACATACGCGTGCCCGCAACCACAGATTCAACCGCGGGCAGACATAGCATTGTCTCTCAAGTTTGTGCTGCATACTTCAATTCGGTCTCACGGCTCCACACCTTGGGCACGCTGGTCGCAACAATGGCTCCATCGGGACTCGCAATTCTCATCGCGCAGGCCCGAATACCGTAAGCTTCAACCCATCCGCTGGCCCTTGCGTCCAGTATCTAATACATCAGTTTCAAGGGCGCCGGCATACTACGTAGCTCGAACCCTTGCGCATCCCTCTCACGGCAACCTCGCCGTCGCACTTCTCGCCCGACGCCCTGAGCCTCTTCAGGAGCTAACCAACAGTCTCCGCTCTTCCACTCCAGGAGCCGTGCTCGAAGCATTCCCCACCGACATATCGCCCGACTCTGAAAAAAAAAGAAACAAACTTTCTCTGATGTCGAGAAACACCCATCGTTCGAGGACTTGAAGCTCCGCCTGGCAATTTACAGCGTCAAGCACAGCAGCAAGAAGCCCTTCCTGGAACAGACTTATGAGGCATCTCGAAAAGAGAGAGAGGGAATCCCAATTGCACACCTCAAATCCAACCAACTGATCGTCCCCCTAGGACTTCACCGATTCTCTAGAAACGTACGTCGGCGGGGCCTTCACCTTCGCGCAGGGAGTCCATCAAGCGCCTCTTCGCCGACCACTCTGATCTTCACCGGTACGCTCGGAGCGCTGCGCTGCTCCGCCCGCTTCGCGGCCTACGGCGCCGGGGCGTGCGCCGGTGGCGGCAGCTGGCTCGCAGACGCTGGCCCGCGAGATGTCGGAGAAAGGGATACACACGTCGCCCACGCGCCGGCCGCAAGATGGGCGCCGAATCCGTCGGCAAGACGTACCTGCGGCTGCACCGGCAGGAGCCCGACCTGTCGACCCATGAGCTGGACATGCGGCCCGCTTGCGAGAAGTTCTGAGTGTTGAGTCGAGTGGTGCGCGATACAGGTACATGATGGGTCATGTAGCTGTAGCTGGGATAACGTAAGAAAAGCATCCGCGCTTGCTCCTTGACTCATTTCCAACCTTTTCCCCCCCCCGTTCGCTTCTCCCGAGGATTCTAGAAGATGGTCGGGGCCGCATATAGGGGGGTGTTAAAGGGGACCGGACGACCGTGCCCCACCCGCCTATCGGATGCTCAGACGCGGCATCCACCGCAGCCGCTCTCCTGTTCCTTGCACCACAGACCGTCTCGTCCGACGCCAGAGCGGTACGGAACGAGGAGACGTCTGTGTGCAGCCGTCGGCTCCAATTGCGTGGGCAAACGTGCACGTCGCTTACCCACCCATGTCCCGGCGTACCCGCAACTCAACCGCCGGCCAGTGCAGTTACCCGCATGCCTAATGTCCCGAAGGGGTATGCAGAAAATTTTGGCATTTCTGAAACCATCTCACCAGGACAATAGTACCCCATTTCTACTCCTTTACCTGGGTAGCTGAAGTTCATGTCAAGATGTTTTTATGAATGATTTCAGTTGCTTCAATTGTCTATGTATGAAGAGCGTAGCATTCTTCGGGGAACACGGACAACAACAAAACTAACTCTGCAACCCATTGGGGTGCTGCAGTTGACTTTCGGTAGTTTTGATATTCCTCATTTCCATAACAATGAACTGTCCAAGAAAAAAAAAAGATTCCCAATTAATCTACAATACCCTGATACCAAAACTTGCTGCCGCTGCTTCAAAACCACATCTCCTCTTTGGAAAAAACCGACGAACTTGTGTTTATCTTATCACTGCTGCTGCTAATACAACTACACATCGCGCAAATTTAAAAGGGCGCCAGGGAGCTAGAAGAAGAAGCAGAGCTAAGAAACCAAAACCAAACCAGAGGGTAGCTTTGAAGAACGCCCTCGAGCACTGGTTGACCGCCGTCGTCAACGATTGCGGTAACCAGAGATGAAGTAAAAACAAGACTGGCTCGCTTGCTGACTGATATAGAGCTTGACTGAACTCCGATTAGCCAAGCAGAAACCCACAGCTTTGCAAAATCGAAAGCAAAAGCACCAATGCAAGGTAAAAGGGAGGGGAAAAAAGCCCAGGTCGGCTGAGCAGCCCATGCTCGCCCCGCCAAAGACGAAGCCGAGAAAGCGAAAGCAGCAGCAGTAATAGAACCGGCCGGTCTGGTCAGGTCAACAGGACTTGCTTGTTGGAAATTGCAGCCCGTTGAAGCAAACTAGTGTGCTCCTGCCAGGGAAAACGAAGAAATTGTTGCCGACGATTTTGATGCACCTTGGATGTTTCCCCGTAGAAGCAAGCGTAAGGACATGACCCACTCCTTCTCCCCCAGGTCTCATGATGAGATTCGTCGTTGCTTCGATCACCGTCGTCAACTACCAAACCCAACTCCGAAGATGTGTCTTTAATGTATCATTTGCTCTTGTAATCCGTAATGTAAGACATGGCCGCTCGTGGCAAGCTTTGGACGATGGAGAAAGGCGAGACACTTATATCTCGACAGTCTTCATCTCTTCCGACGACACCACGCTCTTACCCTTGCCCTTTTCGCTGCCGTTCTCCTTGTCGCTCTCCATGCTGTTCTTCTGAGTGGCGTCGTTGGAGTTGAGGTCAGAACTGGGCCGAGGCGTGTTCATCTCGATGAGCTTCTCCTCATCCGTGTGGACCTTGACCGGCTGGGGCGCCTCCTCCGCCACACGGGCCAAAGGACTCGAGATGGGCACACGAGGGCTAGTGCCGTTCCTGCTGAGCCTGTGAGGGGAGCGACCCCTATCCTCGCCATTGGAGGCGGGGCTACCATACGGGCTGGTTCCGTTGGAGGCAGGAGGGGCGTTGGGGTTGATCGAGAGCGTGCTCTGAGGCCTTCTCTTAGGCTTGCGACCATACTTCTGGTCGGAACGCCAGCGGAGAATTTCAAGGTACGGAGGCTCAACGTTCTGCTTCTCGAAAATCTTGAGCTTCATGTCAAGGGTTTCCTCATCGACGTAGGTCTTATCGGAAACCAGGTCGTCCGCGAATTGGGCGAGGAAGGCGGCCCAAGAACGAGCGACGACGTACTTGGTGTCGTAGTCGCGACCGAAAATGATAACCTGTCCCCACTTTCCAGCGGGGCCAGGCGCGAGATCGACAGCGATGCAGTTTCCACCCCAGTCACGGGCGAGAGGGATCCAGGCGGGGTGGGCATAGGCCTTCTGGATTGCGTTCGGCGGCTGCGAGTCCTGACGCGAGATCAAATCCTGTCTCCACATGGGATTGTTGGCCTTTGCCTCAGCCGGTGCTGGGGAGGACGAGGGGCCAGCAACAGCCTTGATCGGCACCTGTGGAGGCTGGTACGAGGGCTGGGCGGAGAGGACATCCTCATTGACCTTGCGCCAATTGCCATACTCCATGACTATCTCTTCGCAGTCCAGAATCATGCACCCGAAGAACAAGCCTGTCGGCAGGCCACCACGCTCTTGACCGTCGTGGATCTGCAGCGACTCGCGTACCTCGACGGGTAGAGTAACGTCCAGGATGTGCTCCAGCTCATTGGCATCGTTGTGAGTGGCACCCTCGCACATGTTGTCCCAAAGCTCCACAAAACGATCCTCAAGCCACCGGTCAATGCGCTTCCACGAGTGGCCAACCGGCGGAGGCGGGGGAAGGCCGTCGCTGAAGCTTTGCATCTGGATCTCACCCGAGTTGACACCATCTATCGAGGGGTTCTCGTCAGGCGGACGAGCCATGCTGGAACGCATGCCGGGCGAGTATGGCGACGAAGGGGACATGGGGGCGCGGGGCGAGTTGACGAAGCCGTTGGCGGCGGAGGGCTCGTCCTGGGCGTAGGGCGAGTTGAAGTCGGTGCGAGACTCCATTGCGCTGGTTGCGACGGAGGTGAGCGGCGTATGACGGCTCTGGGGAAGCGGGACATGCTGGCCGGTGCGGAAAGGAGAATCGTGGGAGGCGTGGCGGTCGTTGGAGGTCATGGTGTGCCAGAAGTCGCGCCACGCGGAGGTGAGCATACTGCAGGGCGATTAGTAGCTGGCTAGAGGGTTGGGCCAAGGGGGACGTACTTGGGCTTTTCAGCCATGGCGGGCAGGTTGCTGGAGCGAGCGTTTGACGCAGCGAGAGCGAGTGTCGGCTTTCAATGCAGGCTCATACGGGGCGGCACGCGTGAGCGAGAGAGGGCGTTGACGTGGAGGTTGCCGGTGTGGTGGTGAAGAAAGTTGGCTTGGGGCGTGGTGCAGCACAGGGGAAGGGTCGCGCCAAGAAGCGACGACGCTGCCCCGATCTGCGCGGTTGGACTTTGGGCTACGGTGCGTGCGCGGCGAGGGAGCCGTGGGAAATGCTTGGCCCGGCCGGGTGGTGCTTGTGCGCGAGCGCTCTGCTGGGATTCGGCGCGGAGCCGTTTGCTGCGCAGTGGTGTTTTAGTAGGGAGGCATGTGAGGACCGCGGTGTGTGTCTGGTTGCGCGCGCTGTTTACATCAACCGTCGCGCGAAGCTGCCGCCAACCAGCCGCCCCTTAAGCCGCCGCAGTCGCGCCCGGCAGCCCGCAAAAATAGCACGGCAAGCGGTGGGCGGCCTGCCTGCTGTTCCTGTGCCGCCGACTATCACGCTGCTATTGCCGGCTCGCGACACCGTTGATATCACTGGCCGATGATCGTGTGTTTCAAGTGGTTCTACGGGCGCGCCGCTGGCTGATCGGTCCCTGTGAGGCGGCCGCCGCCAGCCAACCTCGTCGCGCGCCAGCAGCCTCCCTGCATGCTGGTGGCAACCACACCGCGCGAAACCTGACTCCGGCACCCCAGCCTGCTGCACCGCCGCCTGCCCACGAGCACCAAAAGATTCGAGAGATTTCACCCGCCGCACATCCGCTTGGCACGCTAACGTTCCCGTATCTCGGAGCAATCCCCCGCCGATTGCTTGTGACCGGGGTCGCCCAGTGCCGACCCGGGCCTGCCGCCCGTCAGACTGCTATCTCTAACGGGTTCACGCATCTCATCATTTGGCTGTCGCCGCCCGCGCAGGGGATTCCCCGCTGCAGGAAGCTGTCATCCGGTGCGTGGTGCTTCATTATTACAATGACGCATGATGACAAGCGCCCGCCGCCTCACCGCTCCCAAAGCGTCTCCCGACCGCCGATTACGATAACGGTTGCGATGGATTGCAATCCGTTGCCCAGGCTCGGGAAATCCTTATCCATACAAACCTTTGTTTTTCGACATGTTTTTTGCACTTCCATGTCATCTATTATTACCTGGCAATGGCGCTTTGCCACCCGGACTCGTCATCAACGATAGGTTGGCCACATAAGGCAAAAAAGTCGTGCTATAGGTTACAAGCATCCATAATGGACAGTGATTCATTGAATGGGCGTAAAAGTTTGCCTTACGGCTTGGTGCATGTAAAACCTGACGGCTAAAGGAGTTGGGGCGTTTGCCTCCCCGTAAAAATGCGAAGGGTCTCTCTTGACTACAGTCACCTCATCGAGCGCCCGGGGAAAGAGTTCAGGATCTCTATATACCCCCGGAACGCCGACTTCTTTGCAGTCACGCCAGAACGCCTGACAAATAAACCACTCCCAAACAGCCCTTTTTTTGGTTGCCGGGCCAGGATGCCCGCCTTTCCTCTTATCTGAGCACTTCCGCCAACGCCAAAACGCTAAGTTCGTGATCGACTGTACAACGAAGGTAATATAAGAAGATTATCGAAGAATGGCAGTTCGAGTCATAAACACCGCCGTATTAAATCTCAGTATTGGGTTTCATGGGTCGACGTGGACGATTGAAGAATTGAATGCGGTTGTTCAAGCTTTAGACCTTGTGGTCATCATCGTCCTTGCGACCAACAAGCTCGTACTCGGCATCTCCGGAGCGGCGCGGCCTCGGAATAGGCAGGAAGCGGGCGATCCCACCTCTCCTACTTTGATGGGACATGCAACGGTATGTCCACCAGAGGCTTCCGATGACCGAGAAGCCAATGATGAATCCAAGGACCGTGAGGAAGAACCAGTGGCGGGCCATCTGGAGAGAAAGAACGTTAGTAAATAGCTCAGTATACTTTGACGGACGTGTCGTACCCAGAAAATAAGCTTCACGTCCCCACCATGCCAGCTGTTTCCGAGATGGTGCGTGAAGAAGCTCCACGGGTGGTTGTTGTACTCGTCAGGGAACAGGATACGGATCTCGGCATCCTCCGCAGCCGCAGCGCCCTCGTTGATGTAGTGCCTCCAGATGACGCTGAGGAAGAGCGGACCAGTCGAGCCCATGACGGTGATGTAGGGGAGCAACCAGTTGCGGTTGTATCTTGGCAGCGCATCGATGACCTTGAGGAAGAAGGGGTGTCGCGGGACAGCACCCATGGCGTCATTGGATACTCCGGTGGGAACGGTGCGGCGAAGCCAGCTTGGGTACGAGAGGAGGGGGTCCAGGCGGCGGTTGCAGCCATCGTCGAGATCGATGTAGATGCCACCGAAGTGCGCGAGCACGAAATAGCGAATCGAATCGGCACGCTGGATGGGGAACTCGTAGCCGTCAAAGGTCTCCAAGAACCACGGGTACTCGGCGGCGATGAACTCGCGAGACTTCTTGTCGGTCCATAGCTTGTACTCGTAGTCCTCGTGCAGATCGATGCAGCTCTGCTGTGCCTCCTGCCAGCGCTCTGGGATGCTCTCGTTGATGTAGGTTTGGTGGATGATCTTGGGGATCAATTGGGGCCGCTCGCTGATGGCGCCCGAGTTAGGGGCCGGAAGCTCAGCGCGCGAGATGCGGTCCTCGGAGCCATCGACGACGAGAAGCTCGAGGAGGGTCCAGACGTTGCGGACGAGCACGCCGATGACGATAAGGTTTATGACGAGGAAAATAAGCACGCCCTTGCGCATGGTGGAAGCGGTGTGGAGTGGGGTGGAGTGGAATTAAAATGCCGTACGGGGTAATGGAACGGTGCAGCAGGTCGATGGGACCGGGGCGGGCGCGAGGTGCGATTAAGAAGCCGGTAGGAGATCAAGCCATGGGCGAGAGCGTGGTGAAGAACCGGAGAAGGAGAGGACTGACCCACGGCGTTGAAGGAGAGGTGAACAAGCTGGCCAAGGAGGGCGGCGGTGCAGGCTGGAGCAGCGCACATCTGAGCCGAAATTAGGCGCGCTTGCGGGTCTAGTGCCGCTGGGGCTCAGCTTGCGCGCGGAGCCTTGGGCCAGGGCCCAGGGCCCCAGAAAAAAAAATCGCCTTGCGAAACCCACTGACTGCTGCAGCGACGCCTGCTGCGACGATGCGCGCCCGCCTTCTTGCCTCGCATTTGCTGTCTCACGCTGCGTCGGATGGAAGGTGTGCCCCATGTCACGCCTTGTCGCGGCTCGTGCGTTGCCGAGCATTTGGCGCTGGGAGGCCAAGGTGACGCGGCCGCTACGAAACGCCATCGCATTCTGCCTTGCCGCGACAACTCGCGTGTCCGTGTCCGTATCCGCGCGACATGCAAGAGACAAGCCATCATGCCGGCAAACGGCCAGTTTCATAACCGTTCCGCCGTTTCCGGTCTCGAACCTACCTAGGTCTGATCATCACGGCTGCCATGACGCGTGCTATTCCGATGAATGTATTGTGCTGTATGTACCTACTCAGCATCATGCTGCCGCTTCGCCGTAACCCCGCCTGATTTGGGATAATTCCCAGGTCCAAGGTGCCCCCCAACGCCGCGCTAAATCATGTCACGTCTGTCGGACGAACAAGGAGAATGGAATTCCAATCAGCTCATCCTATCCTCTGACGTTTAGCTCCACCATTGGGTCCGCCGCCTTCCCGAAGACGCTTCCTCTCCATCTCCTCCCTCATGATCCGCTCGGCCTCGCTCATCTTCTTCGGCTGCTCCTTGACAACAACCTTCTTACTTGCGAGAGGGTTCTTCTTCGAGGAAAACACGTTCTTGGGCTTGCTGTTACCCAATCCCATGGAGAACGCTGGCTTCGCCGGGGTAATAGCAGCAGCGCCCTCTTTCTCTCCTCCCTGTACCGGTTCCTTGGCAGAATCCGCTTGAAGTTCCGTAGCCGGGGGTTGGGACGGGCCGATGGGCTGAGGTGGGCTTGGTGTTTTTGCGACTGACGGCTTGAGGTTCAACTGGATCTTCTCTCCCTCCTTCCTCTGCAGCTGTGTCTCCTCATTGTGCCGTTCAACATCCACCTTGGCTTCAGCGCGGGCCTTCTCCACCTGCTCTTGGATCATGCGCTGTTCACGCTCCTCATCCCCCTTCTCCTGCCGCTCCTTCTTGCGAATAGCATCCTGACGCCGCAGCGCCTCAGGGCTGTTGTCGATCCATGCAATGCAAAGTCCATTGCCCTTCTCGTCCTCAGATACCCGACAAATGCTTTCCCTTCCTAGGTACTTGCCGAACTCGGTAAGTGACGGCCAATTGGTAGCGTTCATATGAATATGCTCCTTGTTCTTGATATACTCTTGATAAAAATGGTTGAGATCTGTGTGAAGCAGATTAGTACGTTCACTGAGTGATATGTAGAGTTTGCTTACTGATTGTCTTCGTTCCGTGGGCTGTACGAAGCAACTGGAGGAAGTCCTACGCGCAAATCAGCTATGAAGGCAGAGGGGCTGTATCGGCACGAACCTTCTTGAATTGCTCTGAGAATTCACTGATGGCCTTGCGAGGATCCTCCCCAATGATGGCCATCTGCCGTACGTGAGACTCTGATTGGACGTGACATTTGAATCCGTTGGCATCCCGGCACTGTTTCTCACAGGCTTGACAGTACCTGTAAGTAGCAAGTCAGCAGCGTATTGGTAACGAGATTGAAGAAAAAGACTAGAATCCGAAAGTAAGAAGCTCAGGACTGTCGCGGACAGCATGAGTTGAATGGCTCACCATCTCAGTCGCTGTAGTCCTTTGGACTTCATCTTGTTGGCCTGCCATTTCGTGGAACCGACTTCAGCGCGCCCCATTTTTCCTGACGCTGAGTGAAGCTCGTGAGGGGTGGAGTCAGCGGCGCAAATCGAAGAACTTGGTGCTAGTAGCAGCTAGGCCTGGTAGAAGCAGGATATTCGGCGACAACGTTTGCGAAAACCGCGGTGAGGACTTGGGGGTCGCAGCGGCGGGAAGGTGTGCTTGCGTTGTCGAAGAAGCTGGTGGCGATGTCCGACTTGTACATAAGTCGGGGAAGTCGCGCGGGTCCGTGCTGACTCAGGGTCACACTGGACTCACGCATATCTTATCTTGATCATCTCCGCCCACCGAAAGAAGCGTTGCCTCTGGCAACCTGACATGCAACACCGGAGTTAATATGATCTTGCAGAATGCACTTACACAAACTTGCAAAAAAAATGATGTTTTCATATGATCAATGGCATTCCTAAATCAGGTGATGGCTACGTCAAGTCCTCTACGTAGGTTTAGAATCATCCAGCCAGAGAGCCAGGATGAAGAGCTGCTATGTGGATGTTGGAAAGCGCAAACAATCCTCATGGTCATTTCACGAATCACGGTAAGATAGACACACGCAGTAGAAGACGTCACCAAGCTCAAAGCCGTACATGTAAAAAGTCGTAAGATGGTTTGCGCGGCTCATGAATATCGTGTTCAATAGTCAGCGCCATCCTCTCCCAGGATCTATTGGCCCAAAAATTCTCGTTTCTTGGACATGACAGTTTCCCTCCATCGTTCGAAGCTGTCTGTTGACACATAAGCGCCAATGTTTCTCTGGGAAGCCTTCTTCTTGCGCCGGGCAGCTCTGTACTCGGCAGCAGTGGCCCCGGAAAACTCGTCGAGAGAGTCAAGATTGAAGACCGCCTTCAGCACGACGAAGCTAAGATAGAGTATACCGCCGGTGGTGACACCAACGATGCCCGCGACGCCAAGATAGACATAGAGTGTCTGATGGCGCAATCAGATGGGAAACGGGTGGGGAGAGTACGCACAGAAACCGGCTTACCTCTAGCTTCGCGAGCATGACGAAGGGAAAAGCGACAGCGCGCCAAGTAAAATGCGCAAGGTAGATGAAGGGCAGCAGGGCGAATTGCAGGGCATAGTAGAGCGGCGACAGGATGGTGAGAAGGGCGTGCAGGATGGCGGAGGCGGGCAGGACCAGCAGATAGTAGGGCGCAGCCAGCAGCAGAGCGGGACCGTCGTCCATGGCGGGCTGCGGGACGGGCGTGTTGGGATTTGGATCAACGGGCGTGGCGCCTGGATAGGTCAGGTGTCATCTGGGCTCGCGGGCCAGGGAGCATACCGAGGAGGTGCAGATGACCTCAGAGCAGGTCGCGAACTGAGCAGCCCTCACGCCGGTCACATCGTCAAGGCGCCTTCAGACGGGGGTGGAGGCCGCGGGAGGATGGTGATTGCCTGGAGCTCGATCGGCAGACGCGGCGCTCCTCCTGGGGCAGAGAGACCCGCTGCGAGCCCTGGCCTCCGCAACCCGCCCACTGCTGCACCGCACGCACATCGCCCGCCCAGGTCACAGGCCCATGACGAGGCCCGCCTTTGGCTGCCGCACCGCCATAGCAGACTCGGATCGGACTCGCTGCCCGCTGCCCGCTGCCGCCCGGCCCCAGGACGCGCGCCGCGAAACACAGCGTGAGCGATGGGCAACAACCCCTCGTCGTCCCGCCAGAGCACCAGCTCGCCCCAGGGCCCGCCGCACGCGATAAGCAACCAAGCGGTGAACAATGTGCGCAGAGAACCGCGTCGCCGCGAGTCCATCCAGGCCCTCTCCAACGCGAAAGCCAGCGCTGCCCCGCCCTCCGCGAGCCTCGAGAGCGCAACTGCACACTCGACCGCCGCCAGGCCGCTCCGCCCCGACTCGCGCGGCCGCGCCCACTCGGTAGCCACGCCCACGCTCAAGCCGCACGACATTGCCACGCTCGAGAGGATGGGCAGTGGCCAGAGCCATGAGAAGGACCAGCGCGAGCCCTCGCCGCCGCCGCCAGAGCCCTCGCCCCTCACCCAGCCCGTCGACGTGCCGCTGTCGGCCGCCCGCGCACCCTCGTCCTCGCCGCCCGACGCTGGCGAGGCGCCGTCGTCGCAGTCGGATGCCTACCACACGCAGGCCGCAACCTTTGCGCGTCCGCCGCGACTGCCGCTGCCCATTGAGGAGGAGGTCCACACGCCCGGCTCGCCCATCATCTCGCCCGCCGACCTGACGGCCCCAATCGATCCGGAGGGCATCGACGGCGTGCTTCCCCGCCGCACCTCGGTCCTGAGCAGCACAACCGCCGACGAGGACGAGGTGGTAGATGACAACTTCGACACCGAGGGCGGTCTGCGGCCAGCCGTGCCCACCGTCGTCGAGTGGCTGGGCCCCGGAGAGAAGGTCTACGTCACCGGCACATTTGCAGGATGGAATAAGAAGTTTCGACTGCATAAGAAGTAAGTGCGAGCACGCCAATGCTTTTGGTGACACTGCGGCGCAGCCCCCAATGCTGCCTCATGTCTCACGCCAGATCGCTTGAGTTACACCAGTTACTGACGAGGCCTACAGCGGATCGAGCAAACATAAGGATGCTTTCTCTGCCATCATCCACTTACAGCCGGGTACCCACCACCTCAAATTCCTCGTCGACAACGAAATGCAGCTCTCTCCCGAACTCCCCACAGCGGTCGACTTCACCAACATCCTTGTCAACTACCTGGAAGTGTCGCCAGATGATATCCCGCAAGTCCAGGAGCCTCAGCCGACCGCCCCTGTCGATATCCCTGGGCACCAGCGTCCAGCAGATGAGAAACCGGAGGCACAAGCACCTGAAGGTGTCTACCCGCCTCAAATAATACCTCCTTCACCTGAAATCCGACAGATTCCGCAAACAAACCCGTCGGCCTCGGAGACGCCAGCCGCAGTAACTAGCAATCCTGTCCCTGTGGCCCCGGCGCCCCCGAAGCAGTACCACTGCGTAATCCCGCAGTACCTGGCCGATCTGGATGCGGAAGAAGAGTCTAGCAAGTTCGCACGGGCGAGCGCAGTTCTGAACACCACGCCGCCTCCTCCGTCTCTCCCTGTGATGCTCAGCAAAAGCATTCTCAACGGAAGCATGCCTATGAAGGACGACAGCAGCGTGCTAAACATGCCCAACCACACTGTGCTCAATCACCTTGCCACAAGCAGCATTAAACATAATGTGCTGGCGACCAGCGCAACGACGCGGTACAAGCGAAAGGTATGTCCACTCATTGTTGATCGGCTTTACTGCACGTGCTGCATCCAAGCGATGCCTGAGAGAGCGTTCGCTGACGAGAAACAGTTTCTTACGACTATCATGTACAAGCCAACGAGTGACACCGGGGAATAATAAGTCTCTCGGTGTGGACATTGCTTCACTGATCTAATTTTTACAGAATTTTTCCTCGCGAGCCGGGCATGACGATCGTGGCACCTGATCACGATTGACGGCGCTATTGCGTACCGCCATGGCGACAGAGCCCGCGATCCACAAGCCGCTGGTCCTCTGAATGGACACGTCGGAAACAGCCGATGGCAGCTCGGGCAGGAAAGAATACCCGCTTGGGATTGGCAAAGGGTGGCTGGACACCACGAACGATGCATTTAAAGCAGAAGAACGAAGAATAATTGGGCGCGATTATGACGAGGCTACGCCGATGGTGCTATTGATTTGCTTCTTCCAAATGCCATTTGAATATAGAAATTGAGAACGCGAGTGCGTATACCCCTGGCATCAAGGCTGACGGCCGCGGAAGACTTTGGCCTGCGAAGGCAACTGGCAATGCAGTGTAAGTGTTTTGACTCTTCTTTTGTTTTCCTTCGGCGACGAGAGTGGTCTAAGAAAACAAAAGGGCGTCGAGGTGGCACGCGTCGCTCTCCAGCCTTCGTTTTGTGTTGTGGCTTGACGCATTCTTTTCCTTCCCTCCCCCTTCTCTATCATCATGCTGCCGTCATCTTTACTCGTTCTTCTATTTCTGCATGAGAACCTCGTCCTTTCCTATTGCGGAAAGATTTCCTGCAGCGGCGATTCGCGCGTGATGAGGAATCGAGGCTTGTGTTTGTGCATCAGGCGACGAGCAGCGCAGGAGCGGTGTCTGATGTTCGTGTGTGTTTTTGTGAGCGATTCGAGGAATTTAGCGTCCGCTGGGCAGGGCCGCAAAAAAAGCTGAGAGGCTGGTGAGAAAGGGCAACGACCAGAAGGGGACGACCAGTCTTGGCGCGGATCGCTTACGTGACGCGAGCGAAGCCAGAGGCGGCGACGCGGCCCAGTTTCCTTGCCAAACGGGTTTGCCCACCCTAAGCCAGCCCGGCCGCCGCCCATCGCGCCCGCGCCCCCCCTACTCACACACACACTGCGCAGCGCTGCGACCGGCGAACCACCGTATCGCCCCAACCCACCGACTTCATCAAGAACTACCCCGAAACCCATCGCAAAACTCCCGGAAAAGTCGCAAACCGACTTTTCAGCGACTGAAATTTCGCCTGACGGTGCAGCCACGGGTTTTGCAGCGCGTCGAGGCGCCGTGCGCGCGACGTGTTGCCTTAGCCATCGCGTCGCTTTCCTCCACGTCGCTCGCAGTGGGGGATTCGCAAGGGGGTGCCGACCGCCCGAAAAAAAAATTCCTGTCCGCCTCTGCACCACAATTCACCCGCGACTGGGGCCACCGACGCATCGCGCCAGCAGTGCCGCAACCAACCCGGCGAAACGGTCAATATCGGCTTTTTCGTATTCTCACTTCGCGCCAACCTTCACGACGGGCCCTGTTCGTTCGTTTTCTAATTTCGCAGCGCCGTCTCTCAAAGCAGGGCCGCTTTCCAGAATTTCCTGTTTTTGATTTCTTGCCGTCACATGGAAGGCCTCACCTTACGCCTGTAGGCTGCAGCAACACATAATCATCACCGCTACTATCGATCAGCCTCACTCGCAGCCAAGATGACGCAGCGCATCTCCAGCCAGCGCTTCCGTCAGCGCAAGCTGTCCACCAAGCAAAACTTGGCCATCTTGCGCGAAAGTGAGGTCGACAACCTCGCTGATGACGAGGCGCAGCGCCACATCCCAAAGGTCGAGACTGGTGTTGAGAAGGGCGAAGAGATAGTAAGTTTCCCGACATCGCTCCCAACTTACCTCACTCACAGATGCGTCCCATCTTTTTCTTATCACGTGTTGCTCCTACCGGTTGAGAAACCAGGACCCTGACCAGCTCCCTAGGAACACCATCTTCAAGCCGTCATCAACGCTGCTGCCGTCGGCGGCAAGGTCTCACAGCTCTACATCCCTACCCCCGATGCCACCGTGAGTAAGCTGAAGTATGACGATGTGTATCCGAAACGGTGGGTGCAGCCCGCCACGTACATCCGCTTCTCGTCGACCGTCGAAGACTGCAAAGGTACGCAGTACTGCATGACGAGTGAGGATGAGGTTGCGCTCAAGAATCTGAACGCGAAGAAGCCCGCTGGCCTGCAGTGCACTGAGGATTGGTTCGAGGAGGTCTTCGACTTCTTCGAGCGCACGGCGCAGGAGAAGCAGCCCTTCGCTGCTGTAGACAACACGCCAGCCCTTCCGTATGAGGAGTTTGAAAGCAGCTTCGATGAGACCATTAGTGAACCCGCGCGGAAGTTCGCAAAAGACATCTACGACTACTGGAAGCAACAGCGGATAAAGCGCGGCAACCGTAGCTTGACGTCGGCGCTCAAGTTCGAAACGAACCTTGAGACTGATGACTCGGATCCGTACGTCTGCTTCAGACGCCGCGAAGTCCGCCAGGCTCGCAAGACTCGCGGCAGAGATGCCCAAGTGACCGAGAAGCTAAAGAAGCTGAGGCACGAGCTCGAACAGGCGAGGGAACTGATGTACTTCGTGAAGCAGCGAGAATATGGACGGAGAGATCAGCTGGGCAATGACAGACTAATCTTCGAGAAGCGGATGGAGGTCAAAGAGATCAAGCGCAATCTTGGCATCAAGGGCGATGACGAAGATCTCATCAACCAGAGAGTGAGACTCACCTTCCCACTTACCTTCTTGTCGGGCGCGATGCTGACGATGTTGACAGCCTGCTCCAAAGCCGAAGCCGAAGCTCGATCCAAACGGCATGCAGCGTGGCGTTCCTGGTATGGTTTCCAAACCTCAACTGTCTCGTGTCGATGGTCGTCCGCTGGACAACGACCTTATCACCTTGGAGGAGCAGCTCGCCAAGAGGGAGGACGAGATTACTCGCTCCATTGAGTCGAACAAGGAGAAACACCGCGAGTGGAACAAGCACTACGTGGACGTGACTTGGCGAGCCATCACCCCACCTCTCGAAGAAGAGAGCCAACCAGCATTCCGTGCCGCCATGACAGAATACTTGCCGACGCCTCCTGCGTCAGTATCGTCAGAAGAGGCAGCAGATGCCAACAAGCAGCACCGTGCCCAACCTGAAAAGCGTGGTGATGAGAACACTCTGATCCGCTATGCCACTCCGCCGCACGAAACCTTTGTTGGACGGCCGTCGTTCAGGCGAAGGACAGGTCGTGGCGGACGTCTCATGATAGATCGGCGAGGACTGAAGCGGCCCGCAGATGAGGACATTGACGATCGTGTAGCAGAGCGCTTCAAGTACGACAGGGACAGCGATGAAGAAGAAGACGTCATCCCCGTCGACTTTTACGCTGATGCTGCCATCAAATACCGTATCCTGATGGACAGGTCCGTCTCCAGAGAGGCCGCAATGCAGCAAGCGGCAGCCCGGCGGAGTTTGGCAGCTGCAGCTGCCGCAGCGGCGCAAGGAACGCCGAATCCCGGACAAGCTGGCCAGCCAACACCACAACGGATAACAAACGGGCCCAGCTGAAGGGGGAAGGGTCTGATCTGCCATCCTAACAATGCCGCCGAAGTGCCGTGCCGAGATACCGCCCGCTCTTCACCATCCCCAAGCTCTTCACTCCACCCGATGTAGGAGAACCCCATTCACCGGCACGCATCCGCAAACCGCGAGTCACCCCCTCCTCTTCAAACCACCCATCTCTTTCCAGAACGATAATGATAGACGGATATACCATTGTCGGATCAACGGACTTAGGAAAATTCTTTTTTGCTTTTTTTCTCCGGACCAGTAAGAAGGCAGGCCTTTTGTTTATGTACAGTAGTCAGTCAGTGGAGGAGAGGTCCCCAAGCGAGCCGGACGCACGTGCCGAAGAGTATGCATCCGGGGGAAACAGTCGTCTGTCCGGTCATGGGGAAAATCGTTGGAAAGGCGGAAATTGGGCTTCTTCCACCATGTAGAATAGCGCACCGACGAGGACGCGCGAGCGACCGTCGGAAGAGAGGAACGAGAAAAGCATAGCTGAATGCAATCGAGACTCGGTGAGTCGAATCAATCAAGCCTTTTGCAGTGTTCCAATTTTCCCCTTTGTTTTTCTTCGGTCTCGCACCCTTCTTTCTCGCTTGTGTTTCTCCACAATCAAGATCGGGTTGCCACCAGATTAGGCGACTCTCCTTCTCTTATTCGACGAGCTCTCGCCACCTTCGTCGCCGTCCCTCTTGGCCGAGTCAGATGCCACCTTTGCAAGCAAGCTTGCGGCGGATTCCAAAATCTCTTTCTCGCCGACCCGCACCGCATGGGCCATGGCCTTCCTGGGGTTGCCCAGGTCGGCGGCGCCCGAAGACACACGCTGAATGTCTTCGGCAAGGGAAGTGGGGTACTGAGCGGCGCGCTTGGCGACGGCTTGCCGCAGAAGGGCGGCCGTCTGCGGGGTGAGGTCCGGCTTGGGGAACTTGCCCTTCTTCCGCATGCGCTGGAAGTCGGCGTGCGGGAGGTGGAGCGTGGCGAGCAAGAGGCCCAACTCGGGGCTCGCGACGGCCGCGGGGTCTTGTTCCGGGTTGCGGCCGATGTCGTAGCCGGTCTCGAACAGGTCTTGGTCTTCGAGGTAGGCGAGCTGTGCGGGGTCGGCAGAGTAAGCGAAAAAGGTTCGGACGGATGATGGGGAAATTCCTCTTTTTACCTTTTCCTCGATCTCCTGATCGGAAAGCTTGGCCTCTGCCTTGAAGATTTCGACGATGAGGTCGGTGGGGATCTCGACGACGTCGTACTGCTCGTAAAACGGGGTGCTGTAACCGTAGCGCCGCAATAAGTCGCTGCGAGGCAAGGGACCGTAGTCGTTGAAGATTTCATCGCCGGCCTTGATGCCAGTGACTGACTCCATGGTCAGGACGTCGGGGCCGTAGTGCAGGCGTGCATTGTTGCGGTCGGCGTCGGCATTGAGCATGTCGGCAAGGGGCACCATGCCCTTGGGCAGAGCCTCGTCCTCCTCTTCCGAGGCGTAGCCCTCTTCGTCAACCTCCTGGGTGGCTTGGTCAGGCTCAATGTCGAAGGCGTAGGCCATGATGGTGCTACCCATGCGGTGGGCCAGCGCCAGGAGCTCATCGTCGGTGACCCCTTGGGCAACATTCGGGTCGGGGAAAAAGACGTTGGAGTGGCGACGAAGGAGGGGGATGACGGTGCCGTTGAACAGCTCGTTGGCCGAATCCTTGCCGATCTTTTGCACAACGGCGCTGGCCTGCAGCTCGGCCAGCTCGTCGTTGGACCAGAACATCAAGGTGTCGAAATGGGCGGGGAGGATGTCGAAGTAAGGCTTCCACGGCGAGGCATGGCCGCGCAGGTACTCGTAGATCATGGTGACTATGAGAGTGGCCCATGGGTCCAGGTCTTCGAAGATCTGGGGCAGGGTGGTGGACAGGGAGGAGTTGGGGGCGCTGAGGACTGCGGAACGGGGGATGGCGAAGAGCACCTCGCCCTCCTGGATGTCCTGCACGGCAACTGAAGAGGAAGCAGTCAGCGTCTGGGCAGGAGGTCAGGCGGGAACGAGAGAGCGGAGGGTTCTCGTGAGGGGTAGCGGATCTCTCGGCATAGACGTACCCAGGCCTCTGCCAGCACCCCGGTGCCTCAAGTCCTCCAGTTTGACCTTGTCGGAGACCGTTGCGGAAGCGGAAGGGAGCCAGCGCATGAAAGCGGCCGACTTTTCCTGGAAGTCATCCTGGAGCGCCATTTCTCCTGGAACGAAGCGCAGGTTGAAGAAAGTGCAGTGTGGCCGAAGAGCGGGGCGACAAGTGAGTGGTGCAGCAAACGGGAGTGACAATATTCCTGCAGCAGCACGCACGCACGCACAGTGAGTATGTAAGCCCGGCTAGGGCCCCCCACTAGCGCCTCGGACGCACCATTGTTCCCGCACCCGCCAGCTCCTCCGTGCTTGGGCCAATCTTATCGATACCATTTCTCAAACATCCTCCCTCGCCTTGAGCCCCGCCACGACGCACGCCAGCACCATGATCGCCCTCGGTCTCGAAGGCAGCGCTAACAAGCTCGGCGTGGGCATCATCTCGCATCCCGCGCCGGGGAAGGAGCCCATTGTGCTGGCAAACTTGCGCCATACTTACAACTCGCCGCCTGGTGAAGGCTTCCTGCCCAAAGATGTCGCCAAACATCACCGCGCCTGGGTCGTGCGCCTGGTCAAGCAGGCCATGCGCCAGGCCGGCGTGACTGTCGACGATCTGGACTGCATCTGCTACACCAAGGGCCCCGGCATGGGCGCTCCGCTGCAGAGCGTCGCCATCGCCGCGCGCACACTGTCACTGATGTGGGGGAAGGAGTTGATTGGCGTCAACCACTGTGTAGGACGTATGCCATTGTCCAAGACTCCCGCGCGTGGTCGGAATCGGTTCCGCCGCCGCAGCTCATGAGGGACGGTCGCTGACGGGCTCGCGCGCAAATTAGACATCGAGATGGGCCGCGCCATCACCGGCGCCGAGAACCCAGTCGTGCTGTACGTGTCTGGCGGGAATACGCAGGTCATTGCCTACGCTGCGCAGCGCTACCGCATCTTCGGCGAGACGCTGGACATCGCCATCGGCAACTGCCTGGACCGCTTCGCCCGCACCCTGCGCATCCCCAATGATCCGGCGCCTGGCTACAACATCGAGCAGCTCGCCAAGAAGGGCAAGCACCTCGTCGAGCTTCCCTACGCTGTCAAGGGCATGGACGTCAGCTTCTCCGGCGTCAAGGCCTCTGTGGACGAGTTGGCGGCCAAGATAGACGAGAACCTGCCCGAGGAGCAGAGGTTGCGCAGCGAGGAGGACGGAGAGCTGATCACGTCGGCGGACCTTTGCTTTTCGTTGCAGGAAACCATTTTCGCCATGCTGGTTGAGATCACCGAGCGGGCAATGGCCCACGTGGGCTCTGCACAGGTGTTGATTGTGGGAGGCGTTGGTTGCAACGAGAGACTGCAGGAGATGATGGGCTTGATGGCACGGGATCGCGGCGGCAGCGTGTATGCCACGGACGAGCGCTTCTGCATCGACAACGGCATCATGATTGCTCAGGCTGGCTTGTTGGCGCATGCGTCGGGCGTGAAGATGCCCTTCAAGGACACCACTTGCACCCAAAGATTCAGGACAGACGAGGTCTTTGTCAAGTGGCGCGATTGAAGCTCGGGTTGCGTCGACAAAGGTGAAGAAAAAAGGTGAACGGAAGTATGTTCATCTGCAGGCGTTTGAGCGAAGAAAAAGGCGTGATATCCTGAGATGGAGGTTTTAATGACATGACGATACACGAGGTTCACACCAGACCTCTGGCGAATACAGGAAGCTTAAAAATGTGGCACAGTCGATTGCGTAGGATCTTGTCCTCCCATATCCTGCAGAGGATGCTACTCTTTCAGGGCATTGAAGCAGACATCTGGACGTAGATGTGAGTTTTCAGAATATGCAAATTCAGTCAGACGTAGATCGAACTTCAAGTGCGTTTACTGATCATTTTCTATGAGACGCTGTCTATGCTTCTCTGGCCTTCAACACATTCACAGGCGCTACCGGGCGCCCGGTCTCGAAGAATGCCCTGATGTTCTCAAAGCACTCTCTCTCCGCCTTTCTGAAGCTCATTTGGGTGAGTCCTCCCATGTGCGGTTGGATGATGACCCTGTCGCTCTCCTTGAAATAGTCATGAATTGCTGGTTCGCCGCAAAAGACGTCCAGACCAGCTCTCCAAATCTTGCCGGACTCCAACGCGTTGATCAGGGCCTGCTCATCGACGACTGCACCGCGAGAGGTGTTGATCAGGATGCTCGAATCCTTCATCGATGCCAGCTCGCTCGCGCCAATCATGCCCGTAGTGTCGGCATTCAACGGCACGCTGATCGAGACAACATCAGAAGTCTCGAGCAACGTTTGCAAAGTTTGACAGTACCTCGCCTTGTATGTCGCTTCGTCGGCCTCCGAAAGGCGCCTCCGGTTGTGGTATTGGACGTCGAGGTTGAAGACGGCGGCTTTCCGGGCAATGTGCTTGCCGATGGCGCCCATTCCGACGATTCCCAGCTTCAGCCCCGTGGGATCGCGACTCGGCACGTGGTCTGCGCGCCATCTGCCCCCTCGAGCCGCTTTCTCGGCACGGGTGGTGTCGCGGATGGCGGCGAGCATGAGGAAGACGGCCATGTCGGCCGTGGCTTCGGAAACGGCGTCGACGGTGTTGCAGAACCAGATGTTTTGAGAAGCCATCCAGTCGACGCTGAACTCGTCGTAGCCCGCGGAAGCCGATGCGATGCATTTGAGATCGGGGAGAAGCGGCGCGAAGAAGTCCTGGTCGAAGTTGCCGTACGGATGGGTTCCCATGCGGATTACCATGGCCTGGAACGGGCCGTTCTGCTTGACCTTTTGGTCGATGTTGCGGAACCACTCTTTCCGGTCAGGGACGTCGATGACCTTACGAACAGTTTAGCTTGCGTTCCATCCAGGTGCAACATGCACGCACGTGTAGCTCGAACTTCTCACGGAAATTGTCTAGATAGTCGGCACCGACCCATTCGGGGTGGCGCAGGCAAAGCGCCTTGGGTTTTGGGGTTGCCACACCTGGAGGCATACTGATTCTGAGTCCAGTCTCTGCAGGTAGGCGAAGCGCAGCGAGATAAATGATGATGGAACAGACACCCCGCAATGCAAGGTTGGGGGTTGCATATTCTTGGCGCTCGGAAGACCAAAGCGATCAACGGCATCTGTTCGTATCAGCCGAGCTTGAAAGACGTGCTTGAGAAAGTGGATCCAGATCTAACAAAGTCGATATAAACTCCCAGAGAGCCCACAATTGCTGCTACTGAGCGTTGCACCCAGCCTGCAACATTCGCTCGTGCCCACCCATGGCCGGAAAACCTCCCGCTGGTGAACGTCATACCGCAGACTCATCGCGGGTCACTTTGAGCCTGTCAATTCTGGAGCGGAACATGAGTCTTCCTGTTGGTGGTTGCTCAGATACAAGGATAAACTCCACGTGATGGGGTGACTAAGCGGTGGGGTGGGGTCCACCTCGAGGCAGATCGACTCTCCCTCTTCGGTAATGCATCGTCGATATGCATGCGAAATAGCCATGTCGCGAGCAAATGCCCATGCCCTACGTCAGACCGCACCCATTCGCGAATCCTGTCCAATGCCGCCGTCGTCAGCTGACGCCCTATTATTGATGGTCATGCGCAAACAACCCTGCCCGACCTCCCTAGCACCACCGCCACAGGGCTGGTAAAACCAGCCCGCCTGAAGAATTTCCCCCTTCATCCCGTTCGCTCTTCCTTAACCATGATGTCCCACGGAGGAATCAAGCTCGGAGACCGCGAATATGCTCGCCGGCGCTTCGGCGCGGTCGTGAGTTTCTTCGCCGACCTGATTGTCGACGTGAGGGAGATGCGCAAGGTCGAGGACACGCTGGAATCGACCGACAGATCCGTCATGGCGTTCAAGGACAGCCATCTGAGCGCCGTGGGCAGCGTGTCCACGACGGTACGTCTGCTCCACCCCACTCCACCAACCGACAAGTACATTCATTCCATGCTCACGCGAAACAGGCCGCCATCGTCGCCCAGCTCTCCTCCACCACGCTCCAGATGCCCGGCCTGAGCCACGTGCACTGGACCGCGCCGGGCTGCATCATCGCCAGCCTCGTCTTCGGCGTGCTCGCCGTCATCCTCGGCACCGTGCAGCAGCAGATCCTCGGCACCCTCACCAACCCGGAAGGCGTGCGCATGTGGCTCAGCAACGGGCGCTTCTACCCGCCGCACCGCCTCTGCCGCCCGCGCTACGACGAGTCCATCGGCGAGACCGACGACAGCTTCTGCTCGTCCTCCTCGCACCTGCGCCTCGCCTCGACCCCCCAGTTCCGCGGCACCGCCCCGCGCGCCCGCCCCCGCCGCCGCCTGCAGGTCTCCATCGCCGCCCTGCAGCTCATGAGCATGCCGCACAAGTTCCTGACCGTCGCCGTCGCCTTCTTCCTCGGCGGCCTCGCGCTGTACCTCGGCTTCGCCTTCCGCCAGGACCTCGACGACTCGCCCGCCCGCGACAACAACGCGGCCGTCTTCGTCTCCTTCGTCGCCGTCGCCGGCGTCGCCGTCCTGTCCGGCCTCGGCGTCAGCGCGTGGAAGCTGTGGGAGGTGCGCGGCGCCGAGAGAAGGTCCGACAAGGACGCGTACGGCGACGACGACGACGACGGGTCCGGGTCGTACGACGAGGACGAAGGGGGCGAGGAGGGGGTCGAGGACAGCGAGCAGAGCGGCTACGACGCGGACGAGTCGCAGATGTTTGGCGGCAGCTCGCAGACGACCCAGCAGCAGCAGCGGCCGAGGGCGAGGGGGAGGTCGCGGGGTGGCAGGCATGATGAGATCGCCGACATGTTGAAAGAGGCTGCGCGGCTGCACAAGCGCCTGGCGCTGCTGATGCAGGAGGAGACGGATGGCTATTGAGCCGGAGACGGGGGGGGTTTTTGCACTTTTAAAAAAGGCGATACGTAGCCGGATGCCATCTAGAATCCGGCGCGGTGCTATAAGACTGTGTAATTGACGAATCATGAATATTGAATAAAGAGATTGTGACGGGAAGTGGATGTTTGAGCGAAGCCTGATCAAATGTCAAGCGATCTGACTAAACGGAACTGTAAGTTGTTAGACACTACCACGACAAGCATCATGGTAAGCACATCCACACTCCCGGCTGTCATAGGAACGATGTTTAGCAATTTGAAGGCATTTCGATCATGTATCTAGCCAACTGACATGGCTCCAATGCCTCAGCAACACGGAATGGTCGGCCGGGAGAAGGCACTGCGGGACCAACGAATGTCATAATGGATCCGTGCAGCGATAGTAGTGAGCAACGGCAGAAGCTAGCTACGGGTTTCGAACGCGGGGGTTGTCGGAAAGGAACAAGCTGGGTTGCCGAAAGTGAGGTTAAATGGCGTAACCGGTGATCCACCCACGCCACAGACACTTAACCCAACCTCACCCCCGCGCAATTACTCCACCCAGCTACCCTCAATCTGATACTATCAACGGAAAAATACACGCGCAGACGTTCGAAGTTGAAAATGATCTGCTGCTGATTTGGGCTATGTGCATGAACCCTGACGATCACTGGGTTGAGGCTCGTCTGAAGTATTCGAAGATGGGCACCCGAATATTACCAGCGACGCTCAATATTGGAAACGCTTCCTCACAGCCTCCCGATCTCAGATGGATCTAGCATCCGACGCTTCGGGCCTCCCCTGCTCCCATCGCCAGCGAAGTCGGGATTCGTACCGCTTCTAAAAGCCCACTTCTCCCTCAGCTCGGCACTCGCAGTACCTTCGAAGCAGTCCACGATGTATTCGCCAATGACCGGCAAGAACTTGAACGCGCTGTTTCTAACATTAGCCTCCCATCAACCGGCACTATCAATGGGAAAGGCTTACTGTCCACTCCCCCCGGTCGCGAGGAAAACGCCTTGGAAGTCCGGATGGTTGTCGAAGATGAAGTCACCGTCGGCCGTGTCGCAATACCAGCAGAGCCTGGTGTTGGCCCACTCGCGATCGGCGAACCTCGGCCACAGCTTTCTGAGTCCTTCGCGCAGCCCGTCGTCCGCATCATCCGGGAGAAAAGAGGTCGTTCTTCCGCGCCGCTCGAGTGGCGGCGAGGAGATAATCTCCTTAGTGCCGCGCCCACCGAGGTCTACTTCAACGGGCCGCCCATAACCCCATCCGTGCCGAATGATTTTGAACACGCGCGTGTCCGGCGTTGGCGGGAAGGTGGTGCATCCGGTGTCGAATTCCATCATCACCGGGGCGTCTTTCAGTTGGCGCGCTTCGTCCTCGGTGAGCTGGATGCATCCAATGGGCTGGCCGGCCGCGACGACGGCCTTCTTCATGTCTACCAGCTGGTTCGTCCATGCGCCCGTTGCGATGACGAGGCGATCGGCCGGAACCACGAGCCCGTCTGCTGTGACGACGCCCTGGATCTGCCCATCGGAGGAGGTGTCCAGTGAAAGCACGGTGCCTTTCGGTCCGGTCATGAAGCCCACTCCGTTGAGCGCGCACTTCTTGGCCAGGGCGCCTATGGATCCTGCGGCATCGGCCCAGCTGCCGAGGGGATTGGCGTATCCGGAGACGCCTTTGGCGTCGCCTTGGAAGCCTGAGAATATATTCCTCAGCTCGGCTGTGCCGTTGAACTCCTCGTAAGTCTGAGACGTCTGCTTCAGGTTCTCCAGTGATTCGGAGACATACTTGCTGTTCTCTGAGGACAGCAAGATGGACCCGCAGCGATGGAACAATCCGGGGTAATTGGATTCCCACAGGGACATTGCTTCCTTGGCTATACGAGCATAAATGGGATCGGCATAGTCATTACGCACGACTCGAGAGATGTCCACGCTGGAGCCGTCGACGGCTGGCGGCAGGTAACGGTCGAGGACAGTGACGTTGCGATATCCACGCTTCGATAGTTCCAGGGCGGTTGAGAGACCGAAGACTCCAGCACCCACGATGAGGATCCGATCGTCTTTGCTGGGCTGCGTTGAGGGAATCATTGTTTGAGAAAGGTCGGGTTTTAGAGAGCGCTGTGGATGAGGGGTATTCGGTCAATAACCTTCCCCAAACGCAGACCATACATATAGCTGCTGACACGGACCGGGTTTCCGGAAGAAGGAGCAGTGCTGTCATGATACGACTGGCTGGGCTACGGGGTGTGCCCTGATACTGAAGCGATAGCACGGAGTACGGACCGTGTTGCCTTTTACGGACTAGCGCTTCCGTCTCCGGATTCGCGTTCACAACTACAAATTGCCCATTGACCACTCATCGAAGGACTGAACGAGATCAGGACAGGCGAAAGGGGGAAGGATCCCAAGGTATACTGCCAGAGGATCCTCGGATAATTCGCCTTGGGAGCCACTGGACCCTCCAGGATGGTGAGGAGGCGGTCCAATGAAGCTCACATCGTTCTGACCGGTGCGAGAGTTGCCCTTGTCAACCCTGGGCAGGTTCGAGTACTGTGCGATGGACCAGAAGGTGTCTGCATAAGCGATGCGAGACAAGCCTTCGTAGTCACACGTCAAGCCGTTCAGTACAGCACTATTCTGTTGCAAATTCTCGAGACGTTGGACCTGATGAATTGTCACTACACGCCGCTCTACAACGAAGTGACCGGACTTACAAGGTACTGAATAGAGGGAATTTTGACATTTAGATCTCTCACCAGCTGCAGGCAAAGTTGAAAGTCCTTTCTCGCCCGCAGAGATACATCCTTGTTCTTTGAATCGGCATAGAAAGCGTGGATCGTCGCGGCAATCGACGCACCATATGCCAAGAACGGATCAGTGACCTCAAAGCCTTTCAACTGGAGGAGATCTGCGAAATGGGCTATCCAACGTGAGTGAAGCTGAGCGTGGTTTGAGGCACTCTGCGCAAAGGAGGGCGGGAGCTGTGCAAAAGTAGTTGTAACCCCGGAGAGAAATAAGACGGGGTGATGGAGTAGCGCCAGACAGGAGTGGAAGAGAAACTGCATGAGCAGCCACGGCCCCCAGTACGATCTATACGTCTTCAGGTCCGCCAGTTCTTGTTGCGGGAAATCCACAAGCCACCATCGATGTTGGTTGGCAAAGACTGCCTCGAAGTGCAAGAATCGAGACATGATGCGGTTGTACTCCGAGTCAGTAGCCCAAGGAAGCTGAGAGCTGCCAGACCGCTTGTGTTGTATGACAAGCTTCATGACTTCGCCCCATACCGTTATGAGCTGTAGGCAATATGCTAATACACCGAGGTCGACCAGAGACTCTGAACTTGAGTTAGGACTGGATCGTACATTTGGCGGCACCTCCGGTGAGCTTGGGTATCCTGGCAGATGATTTTCATCCAACAGAGGCATAGGCTCTCCTGACGCTAAAGAGAACAGCCTTTCCAAGGCAAAAAGGGACCAACAGCAACGGGAGACATTTTCGTCTTCGGAAATTTCATCCAGACCTCTTGGTTTCAAGAAGCCTAGTGAATACCCGAGGCGGATTGCGATTCCAACGTTGAGGTTCGCTCGCTGGGCGAAACCGTCTGAATCGTGATCAGCATGCAGATACTCGTTCAAAATGCGTCACCGTCACCTACCGAGGTAGTCTGCAAATGAGATCAAACAAGCTGCTTGAATCGTGGATAATGTGGCCTCGCCCTTTTCCAGAGCTCTGAATATGATCGTTCGAGCCTTTTGGTTGAATACCTGCGGGCTTGACTCTTCTCGGTCGAAGTACGGATGGGTGGAATAGCGTGCGGATACAGCAATGATCCCGAAGACTACCTCATCGGCGAAATCGGAAGAGTCCCTCCGGATCAACAGCGGAAGTGGTTGGCACTCGACGTGGTTGAAGTAGATGCCAATGACAGAGGCTAGGGGATCCGGTGGTACTGGGGAAATGTCTGGCTCTTCCGGCTGGTCTGTTGTTACCAGTGATGCTCCTAAATCAACAGGCGCTTCCTGTGATATTGTCGATGGGGCTGATTCATCCTGCGCCCATGGTGGGGCTGTAGAGGAAGAGGAGGGGTGGCTATGCGCCGTCAACGCCGCCTTTCAATTACTTGTTTTGGAGGGGGTACCTTGAATTATTTAGAAGTTGGTCGATCTTTGATTCTAGCCCACCAATGCGGTCTAGATTGGTCTCCAAGCGGCGTAACCGGTCTTCCTGCTGCCCTGCTCGTTAGACGGCGCGGACCGGGCTGGCGATGACTGCATACCGAACGGGCGTCGGGGGGCTTGGAGATTCTGAACTCTCGAAAATTGTCGGCTCTCTGGGCGTAGGTGCATGGCTGGTTCAATCTCTGACACAAGGAGCATGCAGGCTGCTCTCCGGGGCACTTTGCTTTCTTCTTGCTTCATGGCGGGTGAACCGGGGCTCTCACAGCTCTGCACAGACCAGTTGAAGCTTACCGGCAGCGATCGCATGCAAGCCTCGCGCGGGACCTTGCATTATTGCCGAGGTCGGGGTGCGACGAGGACATTGGCGTAGACCGGAAGGTAGATGGCGTTGTCTCGTGGAGATGGAGCTGACGTGCGGTGTTTGCCATTGGCTCGCGATCGGCACCTACCAGGACGATACCCGGCGATAAGCAGCCTCGCCCTTGCCCTTGCCCTTGCCCTTGCAGAGGAAGGAACATCGCCACTTCGTCATTACGGCACGGAAATCGATCCAGCTTCAGAGAGTAAAATGTCGCGCAACACCCCCCATCGCCCTCCGGAGAAGACCATTATCCACCGGCCGGAGAGGTATGCGCCCATGGCATCATGCAGGCCGTACCATGGGACCGGTCAGGGGCGAAAGTGCAAGCTTATCCGAATCCCGTCCCCATACATGCTCACGAAGATGCTGGTGCAGCTCCAGCAGCAGACCGAGTGTTGTGCTTTCCCGACTTCCCCACATTCCTCGCCGTACACAGTAGGGACGATTTGCGCACGGCCGAGGGTTGTCAAATGGTAGCGTCAAGTCACTACCGATATGTGAAGTATGGTGTCCCTGAAACCGCCGACTGAGGCTAGATTTGTTCTAGGCTGAGGTCTACAGCCATGGGTCCCCTGCACTACTGCCACGCCAAAAACTCGGACAAGGACCACTCCACACTTGCGGCTGAGGCGACGCCAGCTGCGTTTCCGATGCCCATGTGCTTTTGTTTCCCTAGCCCGCCCGTCATTCTCTTTTCCTTCTGCACGTCGTCCGGAATCATGCCTTCCCACCGCGCGTATGCGCCCTTGCTTGCTGTCTTTCTGCTCGTGCGTGTGGTGTCAGCAACAAGCTATATTTCCTCGTTTTCCGACGCCAACTGCACCCAGCTGTTCAACGAGTGGGGTAAGCGCCCGTCACCCTTGCGCTGCATCTCTCGCGCTAACTGGTCGCAACAGACGGCCCAAACGGCTATCCCAATGGCTCGTGTACGAGCATACGCACCAAAGCCCAGGGCGAGGTTACGAGCTTCATGCTTACCGGCTTGGATGAAGGATGCACTGGTAACAACCCACCTCTTGTTTCTCCCGCGCTGCTAACCCGTGCAGTCACTCTCTACGCAAACGACGGCAATGACATTTGCAGCGAAAACGCATCAACTTTTCTCGCCGACTTGCAGACCTGCTACAACTCTTCCTGGGCCTTTTACAGTATAGATTATTGCACCCCGGGTGGGACGTCCTACGCCCGTCCATCCACGGACAATTCCGACGACAACAAGGCCATCGTCGGCGCAATAGTCGGAGGCATCATCGGCGCCGTGGCCCTGTTCGCTCTCATTGTCATGCTTCCGCTCTACTTCTGCATGATCCGGCCGCGGAGGAAACTTCTCCGCGAACAAGAGGCCGCTCTTCAAGCTTATCAGCAACGAATGCAGCAACACATGCCCCCAGACAAATCCGAAGAGCCCTCCGCCGCCGCCGAGACCCGGGTAGAGATGGGACCAGGGCAATTGAAATATGAATTGCCTGTACCCATGAACGCTCAGCCGGTGGAGCTGTCAAGTCCATACGACCGTAACATGTCGGATGAAGAAAAGGGCCTACACTTGAGATGAGTACTCGAACGAGCTCGGTATCGGAGTCGAAAAAGGGAAGTATGGGAAGTCCATGCAAAAAAGCGGGAGCTAAACAGCTATGGCGTTTATTGTGGGGGGCATTTTATCCTATTGTGGCGTCCTTCGAACTTGGGTGCGGTCTTTGCTGAACAAGATGTACGTACGTTATTCCACATCGGTTAAGTGTACAGGGAGCTGTCGGCGAATACCACTTTGTCGCCAGGATTGAAAGTATCCATCAGCTGTAACATCAGGCGCCACTCGAACCTTGCTTCGAAATAGGACGTGGAGTTGATCAGGTCGCCTGATTGGCGCCATGGCACGACGCACCAACTCCAGATCTGGCGAATGACGCGTCACCGATAGCAAACCTGACTCTACTTACAACGCCATGTCCCAAGATACCCGCGTACCTTAGCTCAAGCTCAAATGCTCCAAACAACTCTGTATTAGCCCATCATGAGGCTTTCCCAGGTATTCGCCGTCTCACTCGCCCTGCTTCATCCATCAGCGGCGTCAACCCTCCACCATCACGCCTCACCACCACCATTCCTCAACTTCTCCTCACCCGCACCCTACATCTTCTCCTCCACCGCCGGTCTCCTCCAGCAATGGTCCAACACCTTCTTCCCCACCGGCCACACCATCGCCGCGTGCGACATCCCCGCGCACACGCTGCTGTACCACGGCCGGCACGACACGGATTCGCCCGCCAGCCCGGAATGGCTGGCCTTCGACATCGAGATGGCGTACGGCATCATGGGCAGCCTGCCGGACTCGCGCCTGCTGACGTACCGCACCGCGCGCGCGGTCCGGTGCCTGTACTTCGACGGCATGTCGGCGAACCTGATGAGCGACGGCGTCGAGTCGCAGATGACCTTTCTGTTCGGCGACAGCGAGAGCGTTCCGTCGCATCCGCACCCGGGGAGGCCGCCGGGGAGAGGGCCGCCGGGAAGAGGGGGACCGCCGGGGCGAGGACCACCGGGGCGCGGCCCACCTCCAGATGAGGGACGACGCGATCCGAGAAATGGTGAGGACGACGGACGGCCTCCGTTTGGGGGCTGGAATCCGTTGGATGACGAATATCTACGCGCCGAAGGGTTGTGCAAGTGGATCAGGGAAAAGGGCCTCGGGGGCCGGGGATGGGGCTTCGAAGGCGTCGTCCGGATGAACGCCGGTTTCGAGCTCATATGGTGCGACTTCGACTCGCCGTCGCTGCGGCCGATGTCGAACCTGAACGTGTCGGCGCCGCGGATCGAGATGGAAAGGCGGACGACGGGCGGAACGGGTGCGCAGCGGCAACTGCTCAACCTACCCGTCGACCAAACTGCGCTGCGGAGGACGGGCCACGTCCATCAGTCAGACTCTAAAGAAGGTCCGCATGGACCGGGAATGACCGACCCCAGCGAACCGTTCCGTGGCGTCGCGAACTGGATGTGGTTCACCGCCGCGGCTCGACGGTACGGCTTCAGTGGCGGTTCCGGGACGGGCACCGGGCGAGGTGAAGCTCGCGCGAGGATCGACCCCTGCGGTATCTTCACCTTCTACGACCCCGGCCTGGAAGATCAGGATCGAGCGCGCATCGAGGACGAGCGGGCGTCGCTGAACATCTCCACCGATGGAAGGTGGCACGGTCCAGCGGACGTGGAGACACGCGCCGTCGCGCTCGAGCAGCTGTTGAGGCGCAGGCGCTCACACCGGCCTAATCATGTCAGTCAGGGCGACGGAAAGTACATGAAAGCTGCCGTCGAGCGGCGGATGCACTCTGTTGCTCAAGACGCAGAGAGTTCTCGCAATGCTTCCTGCAGTGGGATCGATTGGGTACTCACGACGCAGGAGATAGTGACGTTCTACGGTGCGAATATTCGTAACCTTCTCAACACCCTCGAAGGGATCCCCGGGTCGTCGGAGAAACACTGGCTTGCCGTCCGCAACTGGCTCGAATCGGTTCGTGTGCTGACGCACTGGTTCATGCTGCCATTTCTGGAGTACCCTCGCGGACCCTACACCAATGAGTCTCTGAAACTTGACTTTGCTTTCGATTCTCCGGCCATGCAGGAAGCAATCGAGAGATGTCAGGATCAATATGATACTGAGGGCATGCGAGAGCTTGCAGACGGCGAGAAGATACTCTCCTGGGCAGTCGATGGAACCCTCGGCAGCATATGCAACGTGCTGTTTAAGGTAGGGCTGGAGGTTGAGTATGAGTGGCTGTTGCGCTACAACTTGGACCCTGAGAAGCACAGCGACGACTCCAGCGAGCACCCCGTTTTGAGTTCGGGAAGGGAATGGAAGATGGCAGTCGAAGAACTTATGGCGTGGCTTGGGTGGGTAGAACAGTGGACTGGGTGTGAAGGTCCTTGCGGGCAAAGCGTGAGTCCGTCCATACTCATTGCCTGCTTTCCATGATGCTGACAGCTGATTTTGCAGGAGGTCTGCTATATCCCAATGTGGCCTGCCATGTTCAATGGCATCGGTCCTCGTCAGGATTCGGTAGAGGAGACAAGGCGCCCTGGGCCCCCTGGCTGGGATATGGAAAGGAACTTGTGGCACCCTTTCTGCATCAACGCATCAACTTGGACACATGCACCGGGAAGGCCATAGGTTTCCGAGGGGGAATTTACGGAATAATGCCGATATGAGTTGTTATTTTTCTGAGACGCCACAAGATGCTATAGGATATTCGAAGCAGTTGTGAGCCTGCAAGTGTCAGTTGTTGTGAATTTTTGGTGAAGAAGTATGGCGGTTGTGGCGGCAACGACTAAATGGCCGGCGGGCGGCGTGGCTCAATGCGGCGGACGGCGGTCTCCTCCGAAGCAGAACCACGCGGGCGCACTTCCCACCTTCCGTATTGACCCAGCTCCAGCGCTAGCTACTTTACCTCGGCGCCTTGGCCAGCCTTCAAAAAGCACCCTAGGGCCCTCACCGATCCCTTTGCACGGGATCCTTTGCTGCCTCACTCGTATCTCCATAGATAACCCACCCCGCCTACCCCGCCAACAGCTCTCCGCCATGTCCTCCGACAACCTCCTCGCTGCTCCTGCCAGCGTGTTCAAGAAGGCCATCGAGACCGCTGAGTTCCTCAAAACCAACGTGCCCGCCGAGCTGAGCAGCCCCAAAGTCGCCATCGTCTGCGGTTCTGGCCTCGGCGGTTTGGCCGAAACAATCCACAAGGAGCCCGTTTATGCGACGCCATACGCCAACATCCCCAACTTTCCTCAGAGCACCGGTGCGTAAATGTCCCCTGCAGCTCGAGGCCTACCGAGTGCCTGCCGGAACAGTTAGAAAAGAGAAAGAAAAGCTCGAAGAGCAAAGATATGTCGTTCCACGTGGAGAGAAAGGAGTAAGAAGCATATGTTGATGTGGAATGTTGGAAAGTATAGTTGCGGGTCATGCGGGCAAGCTCGTCTTTGGTTTGATTGGACCCGCGAAGCTGCCTGTCGTTTTGCTCGTCGGCCGCGCCCACTTCTACGAGGGCCATGCCATGGACATGGTCACCTTTGCTACCCGCGTATGCAAGGTTCTTGGCATCGAAACAATGATTGGTGCGTTATTTCCCTATTGTCTTGTTTATTCGAGCTGCGGAGCTTGCCTTGGAATACCCGTGTCTAACGCCCTCGTGGCATAAAGTTACCAACGCCGCGGGTGGCCTCAACCCCGAATACTCCGTCGGCGACATCGTGTGCCTGAACGACGTAGGCAACCTCTCTTGGCTGCACATCGCCCGACTCTCTCCGCCTTTCCAACGAAAGAAACGCACAAGTACCTGTTTAGTACAGGCGTGACAACAAAGACTGACGCATCCTTGAAAAAAACTGACAGCACCTCAACTTCGTCGGTCTCGCCGGTTTTCACTCCCTCCGTGGCCCCAACGCCGACGAATTCGGTCCCCGTTTCCCACCGCTCTCCGACGCCTACGACCTTGAGCTGCGCCAACGCGTGCACAAGGCCTGGAAGAAGCTCGGTCTGGACAAGACCCAGCGGAAGCTGCATGAGGGCACGTATGCCTTCGTCACTGGCCCTAGGTAAGCCGGAACGACAAGCCCGCATTCGTACAGCAAATGCGGAACGCGTTGGGCTGACGGCAGGGCGATTTCCAGCTATGAAACGCGAGCCGAGTGTCGCTTGCTGCGCACTATGGGCGCTGATGTCGTGGGCATGTCGACGGTGCCCGAGATCGTCGTTGCCAGGCACTGTGGCATCAGGGTTCTTGCATTCAGCCTGGTTACCAACAAGGCCGTGCTCGAACCGGGTCCTCGCGGCGACGACCCAATCATCCAAGGCATGAACAAGGCTGAACTGGAAGCCTACTTGAGCAAGGGCAAAGCGAATCACGAAGAGGTTCTCGAAGCTGGCAGAGAGGCTGCGAAGGACATGCAGGTAAGCCTTACCCCCGATGAGGTGGCAGTTTCATTGTTTCAGCCGTGCTGACGCTCCGTTTCAGGAGCTGGTGAAGCAGGTTCTATCTGATCTGGGCGCTGCATAGAATAGCAAATATGGCTAGAGACTATGCAATACGCGCTTTGTGATTTGCGCCCTACTGGCTCGGACATCTCCCGGCAAGCGAGATCAGGCAGGGGCCTTATGACGCAGGGGTTACCCCCGATGTGCTTAGCGTCAGGCATGCAGTGACTGCAGTGAGTGCTGTAGCTGGCGGGCTTCGAGTGAGGCTGTAATTAGACAAGCACTGGGAAGCCGAGACTCATGGTCCGGCACACCCGCATGTAGTGTGGCGCGTGGTGTAACTTCAGTGACGTGGGAATATCAACAGTCACCAGCCTCAGCCCTTGGAAATCTTGCCAGAATTCCTCATGGCCTTCAAAGCCTTGTAGTGGGCCTTTTTGCCGCTCGTCTTCTTCGACTGGATCTCGCCGTACTTCTTCTCGAACCTGCCCGACTTCTTCTCCCGGTCGAGCACCTCTTCGACAAAGGTCTTCTTGCGCTCCTTCGTCTGCAGACGAGCGCTGTAGTACTCGGTTGGGCCCTCGATAATGGTACCGACCTGCGAGTATTCGGGAACAAAGTCCTTGCTGTTTTCCTTCTTGTAGTGACGGTGGGGGTCAAGCACGTTGCGCATCTTCAACAGTTGGAGGTCTCTCTTCAGCTCCGGAGTCAGGTCTGTCTTGGGCAGATTGAACCATTGCTCTCCGGCTGTAGCTTTCTTTTCCTGTAAAACGCCCATATCAGTATGTGCCAGACAACAAGCGTAGATGCAAATGCGGTTCAGAAGGTGTGCCGTCAGAGTAACTATGAATATAACTCTCATTGGTGCAGGGAAAGTCCAAGACGGACTTTCGTGTCTGCTCAAGGAGAAAGATTGGAATATTTTCCTCATAGGCGGGGTTGTGCAGAGGAGCATGACGTACCTCTATCTTCTTCTTCTTGACGGCGACAGGATCCTCGACCTTCCGGATGTGGTTTGCCAATGCGCGCTGCCGGTCATCAAGCAGGCGGGATGGATCCACGCGGGCAACCTCGCCTTCGGTCTGGACGTAAGGAGCAGGGAGGCCGGGGGTTGCGAGCCTAGGCAGCTTGTAGTCGGCGGCAGACGGAATCTGCACCAGCGAGCTCGACGTGTCCTTCTCACGCGCTCTGACCTCAGCCTGCTTCAGCAGCATCTCGATCTGCTCGTCGGAGAGTTCGTCATCCTCCACGAGGCCATGGGTGACGGGATGCGTTGGCACATCCATGTTGGGCGGGCGGGTGCATGTGAGGGATCGCGAAAAAAAAAGGTCAGAGCCGACACGGCGAAAGCGCGTCTTGGGCGGCACGGAAAAATGGGCACGCCGAGACCCGGGGTTCAGGCGGTAACGAGGCAGGCAGCCGGTTCGTCGCTTGGATGAGGCCAGAGCTCCGCCCTCCACAGCACCAGCACATGCAGCCATCTCTGAACGATCGCCATCACTCCACCGCGCCCCTCTGCATCGCAAGTGATCCTCGATTCGCGAGGCCGTTGAAGCAGTCTAGCCCTCTCGAATGATGACATGCAAAATTTTCAAGCCAGGCCAACGCATCGCAGAGCCTGAGCATGCAGGAGGCGCGTCGAATCAGCGTGCGGGAGGCGCCGTGAAGCTGTGCCTCCAGCCCCCACGAGCCAGTGAACCGCGGCCCTGGGGATCCGTCGAGGCTGAGAGAAGCACACTGCCTGTTTCGCCCTGCCTTTCTCCGTCAACATGGCAGGTGTGATAGTGATTTGAGCGGCATGGCTGAGTTGTCTTGTTGACGTCGCCGCGGCGGAGCGGCTCGCACGAGCTTAAGTAGCAGCGCGTGCTGCCGTGGGCGATCTCTGCCCCAATTGCCAGACTGCCAGCCGGTGCCATCACAGTCTGTTGGTGCCGCTACCAGCCTCCCAGATCCGCCTACCGCAAGCCGTCACCCGCGTAGGGCCCGAGTCTCACAGCCAGCCCCGACGCGCCAGCGCTCCCTCGCAGCGCATGCCAGCCAGCCAGCTCCCGGTTGCCTGTCCCCAGTTCCCAGCTCCCCAGATTCCCCGCGGGAACCAAGTGTCGCGGCTAAGAGATCGCGCACGTAGCGCGCCCGTGGTTCGTCGGCGTCGCAGCTTCCCCAGCCCCAGCCGCACCCGATTCGCTGGCCGCCCGCTCCACCAGGGACGAGCTTGAGCCTTGAGCAGCGACCAACGCGTGCGCCAGAGAGCAGCAGTAAACACCTCCAGCCGTACGCCATCAACATTGCGCAAAGTAGCTCCCGCATTGCCGCCCAGCAAGCGCGCGAATACCGGTTCCTCCGATCGTCGGCTTGCCTTCCCCACTTCCGTTTCTTTTGTGCCAACTTTGGCGTCACCGCATCTCTGACGGCTCCGCGCGCGCCTGCAACACCCACACATCGCCTCTCCATCACCGCGCAACTCCACTTCCCCGGCGAATCAATTCGAGCCTGACGCGCCTGCCCTGCACCCGCATCTCCAGAGACCCGCAGACGCTCCTCCCCGGTGCGCATGCGACGAGCCTTGCCGCAATCGTGCGCCCACCCACCCCAGCCATGGATCCCACAAGTCTCCAAGGCCATGGCCAGCAACAGAAGCTGCGCCAGAACTCTGCACCCCGTCGCTACGACGGCCAGAACGGCAACCCGCTCTACGAACCTTCGAATGGCGGCCACTATGGTAAGTCGCAGCTATTTATCCTACACAAGTCAAGCTTTCCCAGCCACGCCGATAGGCAAACGGCCCGGCTCGCGACCATCACACGCGACTCTTGCTGACATGCGATCCTACAGGTGCAAGTGCCAGCGTACGTCCTCCGTCTGCCCTATCCAGGCTTCCACCAGCTCTGGCCGAGCTCATTAGCTGATTATTTGGTTCAGATAGCCGCGCAGGGACATGCTCCAGACCAACAAGTCTTCACGGGTCAATGGGCAAACGTACAGTCAACCCACTTCTTCCCCATGTGCAAGCTGCGCCTCTAACCTGATTGCAGGTCAACCAAGGCCTTAACGGCCAATACCGCGACATCCTCAACACGTACTGGCAGCAGCAAGTCACGAAGCTCGAGACCGACGAACATGATTACAAGCTCCACCAGCTGCCGCTGGCGCGGATAAAGAAGGTCATGAAAGCGGACCCCGAGGTCAAGATGATCTCGGCCGAGGCTCCGATATTGTTCGCCAAAGGCTGTGACATCTTCATCACGGAGCTGACGATGCGCGCCTGGATACATGCGGAGGAAAACAAGCGCAGGACGTTGCAGCGCTCGGACATTGCGTCAGCCCTGGCCAAGTCGGACATGTTCGACTTCCTGATCGACATTGTGCCGCGCGAGGAGGCATCGTCGCACAAGCGGAGCGGCGCGCAGAGCAGCGCAGCGGCGGCATCGGCCAACACGCAGGCGCAGCCCGGCGCCGTCCAGCAGCAGACGGGAATGCATCCGCCGCCGCACCCCATGGCGCCGCCCGACTATGGCATGGCGCAACACATGCAGGAGCCGGACTACCGCGCTCAGCAGCAGGGCATGTTCGCGCCGCCGGTACAGAACGACCCGGCGGCGTACGGGCAACCCACCCAGCAGATGTTTGACCCGTCAATGTACGCGGGCTACCAGATGCCGCAACAGGTAAATCGGCCATGATGCCTTGTCCAGACGTCTTCTGACTGCCCTTCCAGCAGATGTACTCTGTCGGCGGCCAACGGGCCCCAGACCCGACTGGGGCCGGGGATCCGAGCCACACCTATGGGGCACACGACCCTGGTGAGGGCGACGCTGATGCTGAGGGAGACAGGGAAGACTACGTGGCGTAGTGTGTGCTTCGGCTTCATGTCACGTATATTTCGTAGCAGTTTTGTGTATGTCTGCGGCCCGTCTAATGATTGCTATTTTGCGAGGAGCGAGACTGGAACTTTCGGTTTGCATCCAGGCGGCATACGGTTCTCTTGTTTACGTTTACTTGGCTTGCAACCCCGCACGAAGGGGTTTGTGCAAAGCATAGGGACGGTGGCTGATTTGACGGCGGGTTTGCTTTCGGTAGGAAGGTCGGGCATCGGGAAGTCCAGCCGGCAGGTCGGCGTAGACGGAGCAGGCGTTTCCATCTCTGTAAGGCGGTCAAGATTGCTTTCTGCTCAGCATGCTAGCCCGTGAAATGCAGGCACATTGCCGGTGTGCCCGAATCATTCCGAGGAGTGGCAGGCCTGCGAGCTTCGCCGAGGCATTCGCGGGCCTGGACATGCGCTCGATGACGTGCGTGTGAAAGGAGAGCGTGGGTATATAGCACGAGCAAGCCCCGCGAGCATGGATTGTGAGCTGCATTACTCCACAAGGATTCAAACAGGAGCGAACAGAGCTCAAGCTACGATTACCCAAGTTGGTGTTCCCCGACCCCCCGTCTTGCCAATCTCGTGCATCCCGTTGGTTGGCTGCTGTCGCGACCAGGGGCCGTCTCCGCCTCGCGTTTCCCCCGCCGTCCGTGCTTCGTAACCCCTCCACTCGTCTCGTCTCGTCGTCTCAACAGACAAAGTCGCTCGGGATCTACTCTCCGACTCCAGTTCCTCCACAGCTCCTGCCCTAAGCATCTACTCTCCTCAACTCTTCACAGACCGTGCCTCTTCACCTGCACCTCGCTCTCACCCGCCTCGAAGCTAATCTGCCCTACGATCAAGCTCTCCGCATACCCTTACGTCCGACAAGATGGTTAAAGCAGGTGGGGCTCCTCTGAGCTTCCGTGCGACCCGCGCAGAGCTTGCAAGCTGACCCTCGCAGTTGTCGCTGGTGCCTCTGGCGGTATTGGCCAGGTGAGCCCTCACCTATCTGATAACATTTCACGTCGCTGACCTCGCTCCGCGCAGCCTCTGTCGCTTCTTCTGAAGGCTTCCCCGCTCATTGACGAGCTCGCTCTCTACGATGTCGTCAACTCGCTCGGCGTCGCTACTGACTTGTCCCACATCGCTTCGCCTGCCGTACGTCCGCCGGCCTCCGCCCCCGCACATACAGAACGCTTACGCTGGAGATAGAAAACCACTGGCTACCTGCCCAAGGACGATGGCATGAAGAAGGCCTTCACTGGCGCCGATATCATCGTGATTCCGGCTGGCATTCCCCGTAAGGAGTTGCGGAGTCCAATTTGTGGGGCAGGGATGAGACTGACACTGTTTTAGGCAAGCCTGGCATGACCCGTGACGACCTCTTCAAGATCAACGCCGGAATCGTGCGCGATCTCATCCAGGGCGTCGCAGAGCACGCTCCGGATGCGTTCGTCCTCGTCATCTCCAACCCCGTGAACTCCACCGTGCCCATCGCCGCCGAAGTGCTGAAGCGCGCGGGCAAGTTCAACCCCAAGAAGCTCTTCGGCGTCACCACCCTCGACGTCGTCCGCGCCCAGACCTTCGTCGCCGAGATTGTCGGCGAGAAGAGCCCCCAGAACCTGGTCATCCCCGTTGTCGGCGGCCACTCTGGCGAGACCATTGTCCCGCTCTTTACCCAGGCGAACCCCAACGTTAGCATTCCTGCTGATAAGCTCGATGCTCTCGTCAACCGTAAGTCATTTACGTAATCATGATCGGACATCAGCTGATATGGTGCGCAGGTGTCCAGTTCGGTGGCGATGAGGTCGTGAAGGCCAAGGATGGTGCCGGATCTGCCACTCTTTCCATGGCTTTCGCCGGCTTCCGGTAAGTTGTCGCTTGTTTCCTCCTATCGTGGCCCGTATTGACTCCGCTCTAGCTTCGCCGAGAAGATCCTTCAGGCCGTCAAGGGTCAGAGTGGCATCATTGAGCCCACCTTCGTCTACCTCGCTGGTGTCGAGGGCGGTGATGCTATTGCCAAGGTGACCGGCACCGAATTCTTCGCTGCCCCGGTCGAGCTCGGCGTAAGTGGTCCAATCGAATTCCTCTCATGACGAGACGATACTGACTTTTCGATTGCAGCCCGATGGTGCCAAGAGGATCATCGACGTTGTCAGCAAGGCCAACGACTACGAGAAGAAGCTGCTCGAGGTTGCGTACAAGGGCCTGAAGACCAACATCGACAAGGGTGTCGAGTTCGTCGCCAACCCTCCTCCTAAGTGAGTGCCAATCCCCTCTTGCGAATCCTGGACGTTTCCTCTGGAGAGTAGGCACCGGCAAAGTGTCGAGTTGAAAGCGATTCCCCCCTTTGCAGAACCCTAGAATCGCTAATGTATGGGAGCTGATTTTCCGGGCAGATAGGTTGTGATTTGACACAACCTACTCAAACGAATTTCGGTGTGACAGGGAAGCGAAGACCATGCAAGGAAGGGTGCGACACGCGGGCACTATAAGAGAAAATCAATATCCTGAGAGTATGATTAGCACACCGGGTGCAGCATGGTTATGAACATGAAATGGAAATCAATTGTAAAGGCATGCCGCGTTCTTTGAGGACAATACTGGTGATTCTTCTACTCTATGTTCGCCGATGAGGGTATGTTTAGCAATAAAAGTGCGGATTTATTAAAAGGATGAAAGTGAAAGTGAACATGCCCGTCGAATCCGAGGGGGAAGGGTGCGGGGAGGAGCAAACGCGGGCGCTGTGGGGAGGGGGGGAAAGTCACGGTTGCAGGACTCTCAACTCCAGGCAGCTTCCCCCTCCGTCCTTTATATAGAAGACGGAAGTACGCGCCGCAAGGACTCCGGGCCAGCGCGCCCGAGTGTGGCCTGAGAGCCATTCGCCCAATTGCAATCAAATTTGCTCCACTTGCAGCTTTTTCGTGTGTTCTCGCTGCATCTTCCGCTCCCCACGCCTTCCGACATCTCCCGGTTGGCCCCCGCATCATCCGCCCTCCTCGTCTGCACGTGAGAAAAGCGGGCGGCGGCTGATGTGCATACGGGCGCTCATCCGTCGGTTAAGACATTTTCCGTCTCTTGTCATCATCTCGGCCATATTGCACTCCTTGATCAACGTTTGGGTGGGGTTTGGGTGGTGGCGCCTGCTTCGGGACATTGTTCGGGGGAGCGGGAGAATGGGAGAACAAGGTCGGTTTCGCTTAGTATTGCAACACGGGCGCGGAGAGGGCAATTGAAGCTTTTTTTTTTTTTCTCTTTTCTTGTTGTTGAGAGACTATCACACGTTTTACCGTCTCTACGAAACGCTTCAAATGACTCTCCTCCCCACCCCATGTTGCTGCAGGACCTTTTTTTCTTTTCGGCCTTGTTGCAATACTAAGTGAACCGAGCTTGTTGGAGAGTGAGTGATCACGGCCTTTTCGGACGAGCGGACTCGCGCCGCGGGCCGAGGTGACATCATCGCGGAGCTACCACAAGTAGTGGCTGTCCGTCGCCGCTGCTTGCTGCTTGCTGCTGCTGCTGCTGCTATTAATTCTCGCGCCGGAGAACGCGTTTGACCGCGTTCTCGAATCCTCCCGTCGGGTTTGCACCATCGTCTTCCTGAAGGAATGGCACCATTGTCCGGAAAAGAAGGCAATCGGCGACTATGACTTGGCGCCTTGAGTGCGGATCTGGAATGTTGCGCCAGGGAGGCCAGTCGACTCCGCCGTGACGGTCGCGATGATGCCCATGCTGGCGAGTGCGCCGCGAATGAGGCCGGCGGGAAAGTAAAGGAACTGGTTGAGAATACAGCTTTTGTCAACACATTGCCCGACTTGGGACCTTGATGGATGGGAAGAGGGTATTGGAACTTACCGGTTGGGCTTTTGTGGTTATGATGTTGTCGCCAATACCTCTTTCCAGGCTCATCTTGGTGAGGGGCTTGAAGTGTTGGTCGGTGAGCACGTAGATGCCGCGATGATTGGTCTTCAGGTTATCGATTTGCTTGCGAAAGACAAGGGTCCAAAGGTCTTTGCAGAGGAATTTGATGACGTCGAGGGTTTCGCTGAAGCGAGGTTTATCGCGCGAGAAGCTATGGAAATGTCAGTGCGGATATTCCAGAATGAGTGATGAAGGTGCTTGGGCGAGCTTGGATTGGTACGAAGAGCGGCGGTGCACATGGACCAGCGAACACAGCATGAGAGAGACTGCAAAGAGGGACTGGCTCGAAGTCTATCCAGCAGGTGCCCTCCTCGTTGTGGTCAATCCTCAGTCGCATATACCCTTCCTTGCGAGCTTCATGATGATGTGCCCCAGAGCTTCGCCAATCAAGCAACAGAATAGAGGACATACCGCTCAGTTATCCCCAGGCCTACGCGATATCCGAGTGTCTCCAAGCGATATAATACCGCATCCTTATGGTCTTCCTCCTCCGCGCTTCCCACAGCAGCGCCCTCAGGTATCCTTGGGGTGGTCCCGCTCTTGGGTGTTCCGCCATTCGTTGCTGTAACAGCAGATGCTCTCCGGCCTGTTGTGACAGTGGGGTTGCCAGGTGTCACGTACTCGTCCTCCCGTGCGGCTAGCTCGGCGGCCATACGATAAGCCATGGGTACCAGCTCGATTAACAGCATGTCCATGACCGAGGAGTTGATGTAGCCTGAGCCGCCATCGTTCGCAGTGGGCGAGGGTTGCGCTTCATATGACATGGTGGGCGATTGTTATCTAAAAAAAAAAAACGGAACGTCGTGCTCGCGCGGGTCGTGGGAAGCTCTGCGCGCAGGGCGTTTGGGAGCTATATCGGAGCTGGGATGTGGGTGGTTACCGCGCCGGTTGCAGGAGCGTCGGTCACGATACGGTCCTGAGTGAATGCGCGGGGATATGGGGGTTATCGGGAGACAGAGCGCGAGCACGTCGTTCTTTAGAGACGGCGGATTTTGGGGCGGGATTGGAGTTTGAGCTGGGATGTTAGGAGAGGGTCCGGGAGGCTGACGTTGCGGTGCGGGAAGCGGACGGAGGTTCGCGGCAACGACTTTCCCTCGCTGGCGGACGCGGGCGGTGAGATGGAAATTGTGCGGATCACCGCGATCCAAGACCCAAGCTCGCACGACTTCGCGAGCATCCACCCACCCGCCCACCTCGCCATGGCTGCCCCCGCATACGTCAGGTCGCCTTTTGGCGCCCTGAAGAGAGTCAAGGTCAGCATTGGCGCCTCATCGCGACCGCTCCGGCTCCAACAGCGCTGAATTGTACCGTCCAGATATCACCTCCGACGGCCATGCCGTGCCAGCGCTTCTACAACAACACGCTCGAGGGCTTCAGGTTATCCAACATCCATATAGAAGAAGAAGCAAAGTAAGGGTCCGGCCGCGCAACCCCACAATGCCTTGCTAACCCATCCCAGGAAGCGTGGCATGTCGCTGCCACCCACCGAAGAACTGTAAGACAAGCTTCGCCGCATCGCTACTCGAGCAGCAATCCCCGAATCTGACAAACCCCGCAAGCCCCGACATCACCACCGCGACGAAAGAGGCCCTAAAGGACATGCGCCGGCCGCGCAATGTCGAAGCAATCTTCAAGCGACCGCTCCAGCGCCCCGCACAATACGGCATCCCCGTCTGCGACCTGCAGCTGCGCACCTTCAGCGTTCGCAACGTGGAGTTTTTCGCCGACTTCGCCATGCGCGCCGCCTACTACCTCGGCCTGTCGGCCAAAGGCCCCATCCCGCTGCCCCGCATCATCGAGCGCTGGACCGTGCCGCGCTCCAACTTCGTCTTCAAGAAGTCGCAGGAGAACTTCGAGCGCATCACCCTGCGCCGCCTGATCCAGATCCAGGACGGGGATCCCGAGGTCGTCAAGATGTGGCTGGCTTATCTGCAGAAGCACCAGTACCACGGTGTCGGCATGAAGGCCAACATCTTCGAGTTCGAGAAGCTGGATGTCGGCAAGGCGATGGATGAGCAGGCGCAGAAGGAGCAGGAGCTGGTGGATGAGTCCTGGAAGGGCTTCGGTCGGAGGAAGGATGCGCCCGAGCAGACTGAGGAGCTGGTTGAGATGATCAACGCGGAGCCGGTGAGGAAGGCGGGTACGGACATGCCCATGGGCAGGGCAGCGTGGGACAAATGAGAAGAATACCCTCCTGAGTTTGTAATGATACTGTAGATATACGGCGCAGGTGCAAGCGGTAGGTTCACAATGGACAGGTGCCTTGACTGACGCTATCTTTCACTACAGTGGGGCGGGTGGTGCGGAGGCATGTCTGGCAGATGGACGGGCATGTACCCTATTTACCTTTCTGTTGCAATGGCAATATATTTGCAAGTAACTTGTAAAATTGAGCCATGTGCGCAATATGCGGCAGAAAATGCTAATCGGCAGGTGAAGCATATTCTGTGAGAATTCACGCCCTTGGCTTCGACCTGGTGCTATTCCAGAAGAAAATCGTAAACCCCACCCGGAGAAAAGAATGCCACCGACTGGGCTATCGGCATGGAATCAGCAGTCTTCAGAGCTCATTTCGACATAAAAGATCGGCTCAGCAGCGGCGGCAGCAGCAGCCCGCGACGACGCCGGAGAAGGCGCCAGGCGCACACACACACACAACACGGAAGGCAGCGACGAGCGCAGGCGTGCGCAATCAACGCAACAACCCCGAGAGCGTCGCGGCGACCGGCGACAACGACCGATGCACGGCGGGGCGGCCCACGCTGCCAGAGAAGCGGCCGGACGCGCGGGGCGAAGGCGCGAGGTCCGACGACGATCGAGTCGGAAACCTAGCCAGCAGAGGACGGGCGGGCAGCAACTGCCAGCGCGGCTGCCAGCGCGCCGACGATTCCCCCCCGGGCAGCGAAGCTGCTGCCGGGCGCACCCAGGCCCGCACAGCCCGCAACGCCCGCGTAGCCGCTGCCAGTGAGCGCGCCCAGCAAAGAGCGGCGGCGGACGACACCACGGCCCGCACCCGCACTCGAGACCGGACGGGGAGAACGGGAGCAAGCCAGCGGCCGCCGCGGCGAAACCAGCGTGGCCGACGGAAGAACCCGCGAAGACGTGTGCGAAGCATTGCGGGCGGGACAAGGAAGGCTGGATCGGACACCGGGACTCAGCGGCCTCGCTGCCGCTCCCGGCCGTGAGGCTTCACGCGCGAGGGGCGATCGGACGGGACGGCGGTGCTGTACCGCCGCGCTGGGCGTGGCGGCGGGGGGTGGAATCGGACTGGGGGAGGCCGGAGCGAGGCGTGTGATGTGCTGGTGTGAGGGGATCGGGTCGCTGACTCTGTGGCGCGTGCTGTGTTGCGTGGGCACCGCGGGTGGCAAGGGGATTGGGTTCATGTACATCTATCCCGCAGGGAGGTTGGGCCACGCTTTGTAGGTGGCGGAGTGCTCGGAGGGCTTGGATCTTCTGTGGCCTGTCGTGTGGACAAGGTCGGCAGCACGCTGCTCGAATTCACTTCGTGATGGCTTTGCGCGTAGAGTGCTTGGAAACAAGTATTGTCCATTCATTGTCTATGCTACTGCTATATACTCGTGTCGAGAGCTGTGCCTTCGCTGCTCGAGCCTGTCTATGGCTTATCGTGAACACTTTGTGAAGCTGTCTTCAAATGGGACACGGACAACTCAACACCACCTCAAGCCTGTCACAACGTTCCGCACTTGTGCTAGTGAAAGGTCTCGCAAACATCACGATCAATCAACAGGCAATGCAACATGCAAGGAAGACAACATGCAAGGAAGGGCTTTGTTAGTGAGTGGAGGCTCTGTTGGGATGGGCTTCAAGATTGGGAGCATCAAACATGTCACGTATCACCATGTGCGTGAGAGATGACATGGAAGAATAAAGCCGCCAGACCCATGCCACAAGGACACCAGGGCCGAGCACTATTATTCATCCACTATCTACCCACCCACACCACACCACACCCACCCACCCAAAGCCCAGGGCTCTGTTTGCCCATATGACCTCAACCTCTCACCTCCTCCACCCCCATCCCCTTCAACCCCCGTCTCCAACAATTTTCTGTATTTTTTTATCCTTTTTTTTTTGTTTTTCCTTCTTTTTCTTGTTTTTTTTGTGTTTTTCTATCTATCTATGTATAGGGAATGTGCAAGGGAAGTAAACACAGAACGCCCAGAACGAGATGGGGTATAGTGCAAAAGGAAAGAGGGTATCAAACAGAACGAATGCATAAAGCCCAAGTGAAAGTGCAAGGGAGGAAAGGGAAGGGTATAAAACAGCGAAGGTGCAAGTGCAAAGGAAGGAATAGAACTATGGTACAGTGAAGGTGCAGAAGGAAAGACAAAGGAGACGTGTCAAGAACACCCAACCACCCAAAGGGGAAAAGCCAAAAAATACAAACGGGATTAGTACCCGAACGCCGGTACGCTACAACGCCAGAACAAAAGGACAACAAAGCAAAACCAAAAAAAAAACAGTAAATACAAACGGGATTAGTACCCGAACGCCAGAGCTCCACCAACGCCAGAACAAAAAACCATGGGGACAACACGCTAAGGGGACGGAAACGACAGGACGCTACGCGAACGGAAAAGACAGAAAAAAAAGAGGGACTCACAAATCAAACCGGACACGGCGAGCCGCCGCCGCCGCCGGAGGAGGGGAGGGGGAGGAAGCGAGCGAGGGCGGCGGCGGCGGCATGTCGAACCGCACCAGGGGGGCGCGGCGGAGGGGCTCCGGCGAGGAGCGAGCGGCGGCGGCGACGAGGGCGCGGTCGGCGCGGCGGAGCTCGGCGCGGACGGCGGCGCGGCGGGCGGCGGCGGCGCGCTCGTGAGGAGGGGGGGGAGGACGGAACCCCGAGGCGGGGCGAGGCGCCTCGGGGGAGGAGGAGGGGCGGGAGCAGAAGCAACCCATGATCTAGTAAAAAAAGAAAAAAGTTAGTAAAAGACTTTTTTCGGGGATGGGTGGTGTGGATGGGGGCGTGGTAGATGGTGATGGAGATGGGGATGGATGGTGGTGGTGGTTGGGGTGGGAGATGGGCTGGGGCTGGCGGTGCTGGGTGAAGAAGAAAGAAAAGAAGAAGAGAACTCGAGAGAAGAGCGAGATTATATACTGGCGGCTGGATTCTGCCGCCGCTAGAACGAATGGGTGGCCGGGTTGCCTACATTTGACCGTCGGTAGGTCGGGCATTGGCGGAATTGCCCATGTTGGACGGGCGGTAAGGGCCAGAGGACCCTGGAGTTGCGTCAGAGCTGGCTGGCAGCGGGCGAGCAGGTAGAGGGCCGTTTGTGAAGCACGTCTAGAGGAGCTGGGAGAGGGTGCTAAATGCTTCAGGGATCGGGTCTGATCAAGGCGCAGGCATCTGCAGCTCCTGCAGCAGGTGCGTTGGCGTGGGCTGAGATGGGGGTGCGGAAGGCGTAAACAACAGCAGGAAGGTGTAAACAACAACAAGCCCTTCACTCAACACCCCGAACAGCGCGTACACGGTGCCGGACAGGTCCCCTACTACGCAGAATCCAAGCGGCCGGTCTCTGAAGCCCTGGGCAGGTGTCCCCGGCCGCAGACGCCTACCCAGCCACCCACCAGCGACACGCCTTGACGCCGACGCCCACGAGCACGCCCGCAGCGCAATTCCTTCGAGCGAGAGACTCAGTGAGGGCAGATTAGCGGCATGGGGCGCTCAGGCGGGCAAGGCAAGGCTGGGCTATGTGGCGTGGCAGATCAAGTCTACACAGCTACCTATGCACCGCCAGAGCCTGCACAAACCAACCCCCTGTGGGCCAATCCCAGATAGCGCAAGTAAAACCGAGCCCGCCTTTCCATAGGCCAGCAGAAATCGAAGGCAATTCCGCCGCGAACACTTCGCAGTGAGCGCTGCGTTCCAAGCCTACACACAGCCTGAGGCCTCAGGCACGGGTTCGGCAGCACGCCGGAACCTTGCTGCAAGGTGTCAACAGCGCAGAGCCATTGTAACGAGTCAGACGGGTCAGCAACGTCGATTGAGACTCTGCGTTGCTTGACAGGAGCACGCACGAGCCCCCCGGACAAGCGGCGGCGAGGAGCCCGGTGGACGGCCTGGAGAGCAGCCAGCACGCAGTGGCCTAACGGACACCAAACACAGGCTCAGAAAGAACACAACGAACAACGAGGTTGACGGGCTGCTTTCTTGACGTCCAGCATGCTCGGAATTGACGACGCTGATTGGCTGATGTCAGATCCCTGTCATTCCTTTGATTTGACCGAGTGCGACCGAGACGCGCCACCCTCCCTCGCTCCAACTTTAAACCCACCTCGCTGCGTCTGTTTCCATCATAGCTTCTGTCGCACCCCGAGCCATACTTAGCAATGGAAGATGTACTTGTTAGCGGAATTGACTAACATTTGCTCAAGCTGCGCCGAGTTCTACGCCATCCTCCACACTAGCTAAACTCGCCATGTTCCACATCTGGACCAGAGAAAATCATGTCTCGTCTTAGGTACAAAGCCCAGCAACAACGATGCCCTATTCTTTGATTCCTCCGCTGGCACAAGGATATCGATCTTGACAAGAAGCGCAACATCAACAATCGACAACGGGGCGCCGAGTTTGGCGCCCCGTTTCTTCCTCGGATAGGCATTGTGCAGCCAGAATACGGGCTGAAAGTATCTTGGCGGTACTATCGTGCACCAACGACCGCGTTCGGTTCCGCCAGGGTGGTGGGAACTCCGAAGCCGCTTCTGCGGAGAGGCCGCTTGACGAAACGGGGCTCCTGCTTTTGCGTCAGGCAAGAGAAAGAACAAGGCGGGAATCAAAGCCATATGCGCTGGGAATCTCGTTCAATCCAGTCTCGTCAGGCCTCCGATGGTCATTGCAGGTGTTTGGAGGGGCCAAAGTAGAGATGAAACAAACATGGGCGTTGTATTCGGCGACCGCAAGCAATCGTTCCCGCCTTAATTCTTCTACACACCAACAGCGAAGCAGAACCCTCACGCCTCAACCTTCTCCCCCGCCCTCTCCCTCCTCCTCAAAACACAGATCAGCCCCTCCTGCTGCACAAACCACCTGTTCTTCACCTTCCACTCGCGACCCCCGCCGCCCTCCAACTCGACCTCGAACTCGCGCAGCAGCTGCGGCACCACCTTCATCATCTCCATCATCGAGATGTGCTTGCCCAGACACGTCCTGCTGCCGGCGCCGAACGCCAAGAAACTCGCGTCCATGCGCCTCCTCTCCGCCTCGCCCGCCTCCAACCAGCGCTCCGGCCGGAACCGCTCCGGCTCCTCGAAAACGTTCGCGTCGTGCTGCGTCACCCACGCGTTCACCCCGACGACCGTCCCGCCGGGGATCCACCGCCCGCACACCTCCGCGCCGGCGGGCGGCACGACGCGCTCGAGCAGCAACCCGACGCTGGGATGCAGCCGCATCGCCTCCCTGACGACGGCGTCCAGGTACGGCAGGTGCGCCGTCGCCTCGCGGTAGCCGACGACTCCATCGTCCCCGCTACCCGCGGACAGCAGCCCCGCGTCGGCGGCGCCGTCGATCTCGGCGACGAGGGCGCGCATCGCGCCCGGGTTCTTGAGGAGCAGGTACAGGATGGCGCGCAGCGCGATGGCCGTCGTGTCGCTGCCCGCGAAGACGTTGGTCGACAGGTGCACGACCATGTCGCGCGTCGTCATGCGCGGCGGGTCGGCGAGGCGCAGCGCCGACCAGCGCGAGAGCATGTCGCCGCGGGCGTCGAGGGCGGCGAGCGCGGCGGGGGAGAGGTCGCCGTCGCGTTTGAGGAGGGGGGACGACGACTCTTCCGACGCGGTGGTGGTGGTGGTGGAGGTGGAGAGGACGGCGTTGACGGCTTTGAGGGTGAAGGTCAGGACCGAGTTCCAGGACTCCATGGACGGCAGGAGGATGGGGAAGAGCGGGTTGCCGAGGAGGAAGGGGTGCCATTCCGGGAGCTGGCCGCAGAGGGAGGCGTAGACCTTGGATCGAGGATCGGCGCGTTAGCTGTTGTTGTTGTCGTTTGCGGGGAGGGGTTCCCCCCCCGACTGGGTTTGGAGGGGGTGGGGGAGTTGCTGATGCTTACAAGGATTCCGGCGATCGTCTTCATCATGCCGTCCACGTCGGTGCCCGCCTGCAGGAAGCCCAGTTTTCTCGCGAAGCTTATCTCGCCAATGACGTCGAAGGCATAGTACTGCAGCCATTGCCCAAGATCGACGGGCTCGTTCTTGTCGGCAAAGGATCTGAGCTGCTCCATGAACAACTTGGAACATGAGTCGACGGCGTCTTCCTTGGCTAGCAGCGAGGTCAAGCTATAGGCGGAGGCGATGGGGCGCTTCTGGTCGTGATGGTATTTCTCGTCCCGCGAGGAGAAGATGTTCATCTGCGGCTGCTTGTGCCAGCTGATGCTCTGGATCGGGTAGAAAGCAGACTGGGAATCGTCAGCGTTTGCGAGAAGCCGTGACAAGGCTACATACCTTCGTGTATCCCTTGTTCAAGCCATAGATGTTTGCTATCTCCCTGGGGTCTCCGACCGAAACGTGATTGGGTCCGATTCTCACGAGCGGTCCGTACTTCTTGTGCAGTTTGATGTGCGTCCAGTGCGCTTGTCCCTTGGCGACATCGAAAAAGCGCCAGAGTCCCGTGTAGGCAGCAATGGGCGGACCGGGAATGTCTCTCAGACCGGGTCTGAACTTGTTGCGGAGTAGTCGAATGGCCAACAGAGCAAACAACAAATAAGGCCAATACGGTTTCAGGAACGATATTGAGGCTGAGAGCGATTCCTTGGCGGTCATGATGGAAGGCTGGCTGCTTGCGCGAAACACTTGTTCGATAAAGCAGAGAATGACTGACTGGCATTGATCTCTTGCACGGCCAGCCATTAAGTACCCCCTTCCTACCCCAGCGAGCACGCGTGTCAGGGCCTCGCTATCGGAAAAAGAAACGTTTGTTGGGGGCCAAAGGGCCTGCACGATAGGCATGCAAGCTGCGTCTTCATCGCGCCGAGGGCTTGTATGCAGGAATTACGACCTCTTTCGACCGGAAACGGCAATCAGAAAGCAGTCCTTGTCAGGAGAGGGTGTGCAGGGATTTACACGATTGGACGGCGCATGTGCGGGAGGATGGTGGTCCATGTAGTCATCCGTTATCCAGCGACTCGGATCGAGGGCGCTTATAAGGCTGGGTGCACGGTCCGACATCCCTCTTGGGCAACGAGGGCTGGCTCGGGAAGTGCGGGGACTGTCGATCCTGCGCTCGGTGCAGACATGATTCGCCAGCATGCAGGATGAGGCTGCGTGTATGCAATGTAAGCACTGTAAGCCGGCAGTGAGTTCGGTCGCCTTCTGAACCAGCACTGCCTGCAACTTACAGGGGGTTTCTGCGTCCGATGGGTAGCGCGAAGTTGCTTTTTCACGGAAAATTCAAATCCTAGCCTATCATACCACCTGAATCAGCATAAACCGTCAATTTTGACCTATCATATCCCCAGAGCAATCTATGACTCCCCTTGTAAAGACTTTCGCGCTACCCTTCCGATGCAAGAGGGGGCTGTATGCTGCCAGCGCATGCAGCGGGGGTCCGCGATGTCAATCCCCTCAGCTTGTCCTGCCGCCAGATCCAATGCGACGCGAGTAGATACCCTGTCTTGTCTTGTCTTGTCTTCAAATCAGGCAAAAGAGAATGGTGAGAGGTTGTATGCATCAGCAGGGATCTTAAGCTGCAATTACATATTTGCGGGTCGTTTGTTACGTCAGTGTGCTTGATCACACGTGCATTGAATCGGCCATATACTGGACGCTGTGGAAGGAAAAGGCGACTCGGTGTTGTATGAGATACAGGTGCTTTGAAGTTTACAAACATTTTTATCCTTAAGTGTCCAGCGGAAGCCCACAATCTGTGAGGCCAGTTGAAGCAAATACATTAAACATGTACACGCGTAATTAGGGCTCAACATCTTTAGTGATAAGGGTGCTTTCTTTTGCAACCCACCATGGCAGTGTGGAGAACAGATAGGAAAGTTCAGGCGGCAATAGTGCGACGCAACGCGTACACAGTAATGCCCAACATGCGTAGCTCTAGCATCATTGATTATTGATAATTTTTTAGACTTGCAGACTTGAGGTCTCGGAATTCGGCTCTCAGCAGCCCTAACCAGTAGCAAGCAAGCAGCACCCGTTGCCAATCATCTACGAATTGAAAATGCGGCTGTACAATTTCTCATGCCTCCCCACCCACAAATCCATGACCGGCACGCTCTGCCCCGCATCCTCCACCGGAGTATCCCAAAACTCCCTCACCAGCCCGCTCACCCTCTCCCTCAGCCCTGCGTCCGCCAGCACCGCCTGCGCCTGGTACGGCCCCAGCACGCTAGCCCGCACCGCCGCCGACGTCACCGTGCGCGCGTGCGAGAACAGGAACAAGTACGCCGCCTCGTGCGCGTCGACGCCGAGCACGCGCGTGAGCAGGCCCCAGAGCGGCGCGAGGTGGGCGTTCGGCGGCAGCGGGGAGGCGCGCGCGGCGGCGCGGAGGGCGGTTTGGAAGCGGGCGAGGGCGGCGAGGGCGTCGGCGTTGTCGTCGCCAGCTGGCGTCGAGGACGAGGATTGCTGCTGCTGATAGGTGTTCTTGAAGCTGCGGTCCCACACGGCGAGCAGGGCGCGGCCCTGGGCGACGCTGGCGCGGCGGGCGACGGTGCAGGGCGTGCTGGCGTCGAGGTCGTTGTCGAGCGTCTCGATGAGGTGCGGGCTGCGGTGGCCGGCGAGGACATAGGGCAGGGCGGTGCTGGCGAGGGTGTGGAGGGAGAGGCGCAGGAAGTGGTGGAAGGCCGGCACTTGCGAGGCCGATGCGGTCCGGGGTCGGTGGTGGGCGAGGTATGACTCCAGGCCGCTGCTGAAGGCGAACGAGCCCAGCGGCAAAGCCGAGTCGGCTAGCAGGAGGAGCGTGTGGAGCGCTGCAGCAGCACGTCAATACAATGTATACTCGGGAACGTGGATGTGGGAGACGTGCCGGCATCACTAGGTGGGCTCGGCGGCGGCGGTGTCAGAGCGCGCGAGGCCGTAGAGACGGATAGAGAGCCGAAGTCGCTGGGCGACGGCGGGGCTTTCAATTGGGTTTTCGCATGCTTGAGGCGACGCTCGAGGTCAGCTATCTCTTCTTGGAGAGCTTGCTGGTCACTGTCGTGAAGGTCCATGAAGGCGGCATGGCGGTGGATGGAGAGTGGGGTGGGGTGGGCCGTCGGGGGCGACGCGGGGAAGCTCAACACCACCGCGGCAGCGGCTTATCCCCGGCATGTGGCACAGCATTCAACATCATCAAGTGAAGACTTGTCAATTTCGTAAATCTGACAGTGGGCTACCCATCGCCCATTCTCTAGACTGTGGCTCCGTGTGTATGCCCGAAAAGAAGGAGAGAAAATCCAATGCGCCAATGCCCAATAAGAACCCCAGTGGTTGATGGGCGACCCCATCCCAGAATGTCGTGTCCGGGTATCATAGCGCCGTAAAATAACCATTGACCATCCAACCGAACCCAGACCCAATAGTGTAGTATTACAGCGACGCTCCGCAGCCTGCCTTCCCAGTCATGTCGCTTGGGAGCAGCGATTGCGAGTGCCAGGAAATGTCATCGCGCAGTGTTAGTCGTGTGGTACCGCTCCGTCCGATGCGGCAAGCGAACCGTCTACGACGACTGAGTGTTGGTGGTCTGGGCGTTCTTCTGGGGGATATCTGCGAACATGGCGGGGCCTTTGCCGGCATTCTCCATGTTGCGGGCGCTCATCTTGCCGAAGAGGGTCTTGGGCTTGGACCTGCAGAGCAATCGTCAGCATGGCTGCGGGTGGGACGCGGAAGGGTGGCTTACTTCTGAAGGCCGTGCTTGTTCTTGAAGGCGGCAAGCTTCTGGGTGGCGGGCGACTGAATGCCGTCGGAGGGCGAGACGTACTTCTGCTCGTCGATCCTGGGGGGAGGGTCCAACCTTTAGTCTCGTCGGATCAGTCTCGTCATTGGGGGAAACCGAAAACTTACTGGCCGCTCTTGAGGCGAGTCTCGAGCATCTGGCGGTGGTACTCCAGCGACTTGGGCTTGGCGTCGTCGACGGACTGGCCAAGCTGCTGGTTGGCGTCGCGTTGGGCGAGGACGTTGGCAGACATTGTGGATGTGGTGGTAGTAGAGTAGCTGGGCTAGTATGCAGCGGATTGAATTGGATTGGATTGGGAGTGGACGGCGGAGAAGCGTGTTGGTTCTGCGAGAAGAGCTGTCTGCGGCGGAGACTTTATGGCAGGAGCCTCCGGCGGCGCGGCCCGCCAAAAAAGTTGCAACCGCAAACAAACCGTTGACCCAGCAACCGCTTGACATCACCACCCGCCCATCCCCATCCATCCTCCCTGTCCGTTCCCAGCCCGAGCGCCATCATCTTTTCACCGGCCAACCCGCTGCCGCTACCCTCATGCTGCCTTCCACTTCGGGCCAAGCCGTCGCCCTCACCGGTTTCAATATCTCTCCGCAGCCGCCGCCTATTGGACAAGCCGACAGCGGGCATGGTGGCCACCGACTTTGTTCAATCTCAAGCGATGCGTAGATCGACAGGGACGCTGCCCCACAAGGCCAATTTGCGCAAGCTTGCATCATGTCCGGGATGATGGATTCCCGTGTTTTGTGTCTTTTTTGTCACCATCGTCATCAGCACGGCATTTCATCCTGAATCAATGGTCTCCCTGTGATTGCCAGTAAGTGTGCATCGGAATGCCGAGGGACTCGCTGCGTCAAACCTGCAGAACAAAGGCTTCCGACAGACCCTTGAGTCAGCTCCGGGGAAACCACTCCCATTTCACCATAGCAACCTGACATACCCCGCCTTATTTGCCACTGAAAAGAATACGATGGTCCCCAAAAAACATCTCTTTCCCACGCAGGCCTCCCCAGAAATACCGTACTTTACTTAAAATCCTGAAACTTGCTTCACCTGCCTACGCAAAAAGGACATGGAAATTCTCTTTCGCGGGGATGGAAAGGTAAAAATTTCTACAACCTACGGTAGGGGTCCTTTCCGTAATGGGGGTTTTTTTTGAGGTAGCTACGTGTACAACAATTTGGGTGCTGTGTGGATGGTGCGGTCGCCCCCCATGGCTAATTCACTGTCGGTACAACACGCGCTCTCTAGGTTGAGAGTCAGCCATGCTCCTCTTGCAATTGTGCTTAGCGGCACCTGCGTCAGTACCAGCGCTGCTGCCCGTTCCTTCCATAGTCGTTGTGAGGCAGCAGCGAATCGACCCTGCATGCACAAAACGAGCTTGCACTCAGGGCCCAAGTTCAACCGATGCAAGGTATCTTCTTCCTCCGCACATGATCCAACAGCTACATATCTCTACAATCGCAACGGCCTGACCACAACAACCTGAAAATCCAAACACTACCAACTCTCTCACTCTCCACCAGCACCTCCGTGCCAAGTCACCATCGCTGCATTTGCGCGTCCGCCTCACTCCCGCATGACTGGACCAACACCACCGACTATTGCCCATCAGACCGTTGCTGTTTCTGGACCGCTCACTGCTGTCCCCACCCAGAACGAGCCGCTCATGGGATCGCCGAGCCCTTGTCGGGATGCCGCGGTGAGGTTCCCCCAACCATCGAACCAGCGACTCCCGTCGCTTGATGACGATTCCCAGCCAAGGAAGCGCCAGAGAACCATGTCTCCCACGTGCAGCTTTCCATACTTCCCCGACGGTGACGTTATCGTCAGTCTAAAGGACTCTGCGAAAGTGCATGTTTGGCGCCTGCACAGCGACACTCTTTCCAAGGCTTCGGCGCAGATCGAAGAGGCCTTGAACAGCGGGGATAGCTTGACTGGGAAGGAGGAAACCCCCGAAGGCATCAGGATCCACTTGACCCTGGCTGAGTCTGCGCAACCTCCCGCCATTCCGCTCTTGAGTTCGTGTGCCTTGGAACTTATTCCGGAGGACGCCTTGACGAGAGACCATAGCTCTCTCTACCGAGAATTCCTGAGTCCATCCCTCTCTCCGAGCAGGGACAGCAGCATCCCCGCTTCTGTCAAAGTTGAGGAACAAGACGGCCGGAGTACATCCCAACGTCCTCGCTGTCGAACTTGACAAGATTGAGAGACGGGGTGCGGGAAACCACAGTCATGGAATAGTCCCAGCGTCTACTTCCAGCCATGCCTCTTCGCTCGGCATGGGCTCACTGTTTCGCCGGATACAGCGTGGAGGAGATGGATATCTGGCCTATGATGTGGTTTTGAAGGGCTTGAAAGAGAGCCATGAGTTCCTGGGCAGCGACTGGGAAGACTTGGCAGATGACCTCCGCAGTCTTAAGAAGTTTGCGTCGAAGACGGTGGACAACCTTTGCCAGAACAACCTCATGCTCGACCCCGAACTCTACGGAATCTCCTACCTCACGTGCGTGAATGTGGGGAAGGGAGAATACCCATGGGTGGCAGAGACGGGTGAGAGGTGAATTTGATGTATGTGTTTAGGCAAGAGGGCACATGAGCCCGGCGTGAGTGGCTACCTACATACGACATGATGAACGGCTAGGGTATGAAAATCTTCAATTTACTACTTTGAACGGCGAGCTGCAGGAACAATGGCTCCATATATAGACAACATACTTTATCTACAATGAAATCATTTGCACTATTCAAAGCACCGTTCATTTTGCCCTTTCATACGCTGTGAAAGACATTACCTTCTGCCTGCATGAGCAGACGAAAACAATGCGTGAATGTAGGCAGACCCTCAAATTGTAAGTGCATCCAAACGTAAAATTCAGCTGTCACCAAATGCACTATTATTACATGGGGAACTGAAGCAAATGTCCTGACGTAGTCGAATGTTTCAAACTCTGACAAAGAGGTCTAGACATATGCTTCAATTACCCATAGAAGCCATCTCTGGCGAAACAGGTGGGGAGAAGGTAAAATTACTTCACAGCGCACTGTGACCCCGGACTGCAAATACCGATCCGAATCCTCGCCCCCACTTGGTCTTGCTTCAACAGTGCAAGACTGAACTGAAAGAGAAAGTCTCCCGAAAACAACCTACAGTTTACTCGATGAAGCAGCACAAGAAGATCCCTTTACTACAGTACCATCTTCCGGTACGCAGTAGCCCGAATAAAGCGCACCGTTCGGACCGACGTCCGAATCAGAATCTCCATCACCCAGTCTATTGGCTTTGGACTCCTGTCGAGAAAAAGGCGCACAGTACTTTTTGTCAGGGCACTTTGCCTGACGCACGATGCAGGACGGTAAGTAGGCACAGATTTTCCGTTTCCGAATCATCGCCGAAGAGCCAGGATCCGGGACAACTGTAAGGCACATCCGGCACGCATGTCAAGAGCTTCGAGTCGCAGCCGCGGAGGAAGTCGCAAGGCTCGAGCTCCCCGTATCTGGGCCGATACGGTCCGTCCGTCATGGACGAGTTCGAGCCGACGTCGAAGTCGTCTGGCGACGCGTCCGGCACGGAGGCGGAGAGCTCGTCGAGCGGCGATGGCGCGGAGACGGTGGGATTGCTGAAGGCCGACGGCGAGGCGTTGCTGGAGCCCTCTGCGCAGGCGGAGCCGTCGTGCCAGGTTGCCGTGGCGACGTCCCGCCACAGCTGTGGCATGTTGTATACATTGTCCACGGTGTAGTAGAGTCGGCAATGGGCCGGCTCGTGGAGGAACTGTAAGGGAACAGTCTCGTTTTCCCGGATCTGGTCTCGAAGGTTGAAGCCGGCGTACAGGGTAAAGATACTTGGGTCCCTAACTTGTGGGAGAGTGGCTGTACTGTTGTCATTCTTCGGGATGGCAAAATAGATGTCGTAATCCAGCGAGTCAGCAGAGTAATATCTTGCTCCACGGCTGCCACTGGGGTACTGCATGGGACCGGGTTCAGTTCGGCCGCCCATGACGACGGTACGTACGCCGGCTTGGGTCTTCATCATCTCCACAAAAAGGGAGCATGTTGACGAGCAGAGGCCGTCAGTAAGCTGCCGAACCGTCAGGACCTCGTTGTCGGGGTTCTCTCATACCCTAGACTTACAAGACGATGTCTTCCGGCGACTATTTCCCAGCACTTGGAAGCGTTTCGCTGGGATTGTATCCATATGGCACGCCACCGAAAGCTGAGTAGTCGAAGATGTAACTTGACAGGTTGTAGCGTTCCTAGAACCATGCCCGCTCAGTACTTGGGTCAACGGTGAGTTTCAACGTACCGTAGCAGAGAAACTATCGCCGTTGAAGAACCGTGGCCCGTCGTATTCAGACCGGGTGCTGAAGTTCTCGCCAGTGTCGGCGTTGAGACGATCGGTGATGACCCATTCATCCTGCGCGAAAGCGAAATAATTGCTGGCGTCTGCCCGGTCATTGCGATCAAGGCCCTCCCACCAATTCGTGGTCGTCTCGCCTAGAGCATTCGCAAGCGGATGGCTTCGCCTCCTGCTACCGGCAAAAGGCTCGAGGATCCAGGACTTGAACTCCTTGGCGTCGCTGAAGAACTTGGCGTGCACGTACGACTGGCATGATGAAGTACGGAAACGAACGCAGAGCGGGGGGAATTTTTACATGCGGGCTGTAGAAAACCCCGATTGCAAATGGCTCACAGAAGACCAAAGTTATTTATGATGAGATTATGAGGCTTAGCCTCGTCCTAGTTTATGGTAGTGTCAGTTGAGCATGTAGCGCACATTGGGGACCGTTCTGCCTCGAGGGGTTGGTAGAAGCTGCAGGGGAAGTCTTGATTGAATTTTGCCAAAGTAATCAAATCGCACATGCCGAGGGCGGCTGCGACGTGCTCGGCTGCCTTTATCCTGTCAGGGGTCAAATGGTTGTGGTCAGCAAAGGCAGGGGTATGTCTGTGAAGAGAACATCAATTTGTCCGACGATGAACCACTGGACCGCATTCGTCAGAGTCTCAAGGCCGTCTTGAATCGAGTTGGGCATGCGTTTCTCGTCATTGATGGCTTGGATCAGTGTGGACATGAAGCGTGGTTCCGCCTAGAAGGAGAGTTGTCCGAGCTCAAAAACAATCCTCGCTGCCTCCCGGGTGCCCTTCGAAAAGGGAATGCCAAGATACTGCTGTGACCGTTGCTCAGCGGGGCCATCGAGGATTTTCTGGCAATGTCACAGCTGCCGCGAGGGGGAATACGCTGTGTGTGGTGATTGCAAACTAGATGAAAACATCTGTCCGGAGTAAGTGCCGCCCATACCTGCATCTTGAGGCCGATTCTAATAGTTACAGACACCGATTAGTATTATCGGAATCTTATGACCGGGTTTACGTTGAGATCGAAAATGTTCCGCAACCCGTAATTAGATAATACGTCCGGTGGGACCTGGGACGAGAGCATGGAGTCCTTGGCCTCAGGTCGGCAAATGACCTCAAGCCTCCTCTATCTTCCTTGGGAAAAGCTCTTACGAGGTACATCAGCAGCCGTGCAGCCCAAGATCTCGTGGAGCACATCGCACACAAAGCGAATGGAGACATCACCCAAGCTAGGCTTCGGTTGGACTTGTTACGCGAGGCAGAAGCGGTTGATGACACGAAGCCCACGATTGACCGACTTCCCAGAAGCATGATTGTGCTTTTCGAGGCGGGCGTCAAGAGCATCCAGGTCCAGGAAGAGCCTTGGTCCCGTCTTGGTCTTGATGCCATCTGCCTGGTAACCGAAGGCGATGCGATTCAGGGCGTCGAAGTCAAGGACTTCATGGAAAGACTGCAAAATTTGTGCAGTCAATGCCATTCGCTCGAAGAGGTCCTCCACGCCAGTAGGGGCTTCCTCTCCATTTCCTCATACGACGAGGACGAGGACAAGAGAGTGCGTGCATACCATCGCGACTTCTTCTTTTACGTGTTGGAGGATTACAATGAGGATATGAGCGTGGTGAGAAAGAAATTTAAGTCTGAAAGTCAATTTTGACTATCTCAGATCACCCAGAAATCGGCGCTGTCTCTTGCAGGCGAGCCTCCAGTGAATGGATCAATACCCAGGAGCGAGCACATGTTGTCAGGTATCCCTTGAAATGAGAACGCTCCCATCCGGGCAAATTGTAGTCTCTTGTCCGTGTCTTTCAGGAGAATGCCGGTGCCGGAATACGTCACCTTTTCATGATCGCCGATTCGCCTCATGTGTGAGTGGGAAGCGCCGAAAGCACCCAGCAGAAAATGCCTGCTACACGCGAGAACTACGAGCCTGCAATCCTTGTTGGCCCCTTCGGGATACTCATCAGGGAATGCCTCGAAAGTATCGCAATCCTGCGTATTTTCCGAAATGTCCAATCTCCAGTCTGTAGATTGGTCCAGAGTGCGGAGACGGCAGTTGATAACGGCCCCTCGTATGGCTATGGGGTACCTTGATGTCTTGGGTTGGTTGACGCCACCACCCGAGACTTCGACTCCGTCCGGGTTATCCAGGTAGTGCGCCTCAAAACTGACCGGTTTGCCTTCATGGTTGCGTACAACGTAGAACCGCTCTTCGGTTGGCAAGCGGTCCGTTAATTCGATCTCTCCTTGGACGGAAGTCCATGACCAGGTTGGGTTATGGCGAAGACCTTCCACGCGGAGGGCAGCTCGACAGTCAACCACGCGCCAAGCCAATTGCTCGATTCCCACTTTGAAGTCCTCCCCTCCAAGGTCGTCGCCAACAAGCTTTGCAATCCCCAAGATGGCAACGACCTTGTCGCTTTGATTTGTCAGATCGCATTTGGTGTAGCTGCGGACCGCTTGTTTCCAGAACTGATTCAGTGAGATGTCGGCGTCTCCAACAAGCGCATCCCGGTTGACCGACGTAATCTTTTGGAGCCTCAGGCGCCAGTGTCGGTCCGTGGAAGCGATGGCGTCCAAAGGCTGGGGTAAGCCCAATGGCAGACTTTCGCAGGCGCTGATGATGGAGCACTCCCAGAAAATCTGATTGTGAGAAAAGTGCAGGAGGCGTGGGGAGAGCAGGCGTTCTGCAATTTCAGCATTGATGCTCCGTCTCTGAAAGAGCTTGAACACGTACTCTGGAACACCCACGCACGCGTATAGAGCGTGTTCTGTAGTAGCTGTGAGGCCCAAAGCTGATGTGGAAGCACAGCCCAGGCGCTGGGCTGCTCAAAGAGCTGTGAGCTACTGTCGCTCCGAAAAGATGCAGGTATCACGTCCTCTTCAGCTCTTTCGCGGAACAGCCCGCAAGCACTGTGATCGGCATCTGCTGCAGCGATGTTGCAATGTGAGTTTCTGTAGATCTGGTGCATCTTTTGGCCTTCAATGTGGAAGTCACCGCCTTCTCCTTGCACAGAGTCGATCCAGATATACCGGGTGCCCAACCGTCTTGTGACCTGGACAGCATGCTGAAAGTTCAATGGGAGTTCTTCCATGTCAATGCCGTCGACTGTCAATCGGCGTCGGTTCGCTACGGTGAGTCTGAGGAAGCGAGCCTCACCCCAGCGGTGGCTCAAAGTGACGTACTTGTCCACTTGACCACCATTCCCCGTTTCGGCAACGCGGACCATTTTGCCATCGAGAGCCTGGACGTCGACCAAGCGCGTTTGGACAAAAGGCGCAGCCGTACTCTGCTGATGGCATTGGGGATGGTGCCGTTCACATTCCTTGAAACATTTGGTTATTCGCTCCCAAGCCGGTGGTGAACCGGTGCTGTTTCCGAACACTGTCTCTGCCTGAGGTATTCCAATATCTATTATTCTCAGTTCCTGTACTCGAAGTAAAACGCCAAAAATCTGCTGACCTTTGTCGCGAAATGCGTAGAATGTCCTGGTCGGAGTCGCGATGTCTTCTCCGAAAGACCGGAATGTGATGACAAGTGACTGGAGACTTTCACTGATTCTTGCTGATCTCCGCAAGCTCCAACGATGCACTGGCAAGCTCAATGATTCAGGAAGCAAGTGTAGAGCTTTCAGGTCGTCCCAGAGCTGAGCACAAAAAATGCAGCCTTTACTGGCAGCTCTATCCAATTCGGAGACCGACCCTTGATGTTCGCCCCATGTTTGGTTGGACCTGAGAATGTTCGAATCGCAGAAATCACAGATCTTGAAAGGACCAGCGCAGCTGCAGGAGAAGATGGGAGGAGACATATGATGAGAGTTCGGAACTCAAGGAAGAATTCGATAAGGTGTCCGCTGTGCAGTTCGACAGAGAAACTTTGACCTCTTAGAAGCGAGGCTGAGTAGGCGGACCTATGTGTGGACCCCACATGCAACCCTACCGTGCGGGATTTCCGAGAGGCCAGTAATCCTGCAATATGCATGGTGTCACATCGCTGGCCCCCAATGTGCATGTGTCAGCCGGCTTGCATACCTGTGTGATATCTAAAAGTAGAATCACGCGATTGTAGCGAGGCTGAATGGTTAGGTCCGTATGAATGGCATGGAGGCCGCACGTGGTGATGGTCATGCGCAACGGTGATGATGATCCTGAGAGGTCTGAAGGGTTCCTGATGTGGGGGGGGGTTTGTACGTGCTGGTCCGATTGGCTCAGGCTGAATTGCATAACATAGAGCTTTCCTTTGGCCTGGCTCGGATTTTCCAATGGCAGTCACACACGTGAGGAATGACACAGTGCGAGAAACTCATACAAGGATCTTCTTCTTATCATTGTCGTGCTCATCTACGACTTCCATTCGAAATTGGCCGTGCCGGGTTGGGTTATCTCCGCCTTGTGTCTCCAAAACCCGTACTCTCGTGCCTCGTAGTGCTTGGCGACGATGATGACGGTCCCCTGTAGGTTCCAGACGATCCTTCTCCCGCATTGTTTCCCCACAAACTGCTTCCCCGTGTGGAGTTACCTTGGTTGCCACGGCCACCCGCATAATAACCGGCGGCAGCACCTCCCAATGCGCCGGACCAAAATCCGGGTCGCCATCCTTGGTTACCCGTATTGCTGCTGGGATACGACTTGCGTCCGTAGTTGTAGGGAGAACGCGGGGTGTAAGGCGGTGGAGGGTCGTCGTCGCCAGGGCCGCCCCAACCCCCTCCTCCACCGCCGCCCCCGCCATCGAAGCGCGGTCCAGTCCAGGTATTAGGGTCCCTAGAACTGCCTCCTCCAACAATACACGCTTTGAATATCATCCAGATGACGACTCCGAGGAAGATGAGCCAGAAAAGAACGGAGATGCCCTGGCTGACCTGATCGCCCTCGGATGATTTACCCCCGCCTCCCCAGCTGCCCCTGCGGTCCCCATATTTGTCCAACCCCTTGGATGTCAGCATCAAGCGGTACTCGACGCCGCAGCTGCCCTTTAGGATATACGGGTCATCGGGCGAGTCGTAGCCTTCGCAAATGACGTCGGTAGAGCCGAGCTTGAATTCTTCGGGGAGGGAGGCTTGGCAGGTCCACTGGATGTTCTCGTCGTCATAGTCGGAGCCTGCATTCTTGCAGCGCATCACGTCGACTTCATACAAGCCCTTCGCATCGCCGCCGATGCATGTGAGCTGTCGGGCTGGGTTAGCATGGTCCGTAGGATACCACACCAGGGAGTCGCGTACCTGCGGGATGGGCGACACGCGACGAGCAGAGGTCTTCTGGCCATTTCGAAGAGTGAGGGACTTGACGTTGGAGAGGAGGACACTGTTCTTCGGGTTCCTCGCAGCTTCGGCGGATTCGGGGGCGGCCAGCGCCAGGAATGCTGGGGCGAGAAAGCTCGACAGACGCATGGTGATTGTGGTGGTCTCTTCCTCAAGCAGGGAGGAGAGTAAGCCGGTGGGCAGCTACATAAGTAGCTAAGCGGGCGGCAGTGGCGTTAGAGGACACGGTGGCGGGAGTTCTAGGCAACTGGTCGAAAACAAGTCGTTGAAGCTTGCAAGCGGCGACCTGACGAGAGATCGGCATGGGAGCTTCTTTTGCGCTAGTCCGTAAAAGGAATGGCGGCGGCGGCAGCTGGCCCTGGTCCTTATTGCGACCACCTGGTCATCGGACCTCTCCACCACAACACCACCCAACATGAAGGAGAGAATAACTTATTTGCTCCATGTTGGCGAGGAGGCCTTCGATCCATCCAAGCTTACCGTCAGCAAAGATAGCCTGGCCATTCCTCCCATCAGAGCCGCTAAGGAACACCGGCTCACCCTCGGCTTCTCCGAGCTCCCGCAGGAGGTAGCTATCCGTATAGTCCCAAGCCACGATGCTTTACTGAATTCTGTAGCTCCTCCCTGTCCTCAAACAGACCCATGAGCTTCATATCCGCTGGGCCACTTCCAAACCTTACGCCTCAACTCCACCCTACGTGTCCCGTGTTTCCCCCGGTCTCCATGTATACTTCACCCCACGCAAAGGCCAGAAAGCGTATGTCACCTACCTCTAGTATCTCATGTTGCTGTGCTTACATCCCCATAGAGATGGCCTCTGCTCGGCCTTGAAGACGACCTTCGGGAATGAGTTGAGTTGCGAAACTCCATCGGTTAGTATTCTCCCATCCAGCCATGTGACAGTATCCGAGTGCTGATCTTTGCTTCTCAGGACACCTTCATTGGCGTTCCAATCCTTTCCGAACGCTTCTCCATGTCTGCATCCAGTCAATATCACAGCCTTCTCCCATCGTTGCAGAACCTTGTCTCCTACATCTCGGAGAAATTCTGCACTGCCGACGACTGCAAGGCGAAGGCGTCAGCTCTGTTATCTGCAAGCTACGTGGACTTTGACCTTGATGCTATCTCTAATGCCTTGGTCATCAACGCCCACTGGGCCGAGGGGCCCACTGAGGGTGGCTTATGGAATGAGGAAATCTCCCGCGGGAAAGCCGACACCATGGAAGTCGGTGTCTTGAACAACGAAGTTCCAATCGAGTCTGAAGAGTTGTCTCTCTCCGGCTTCCTCACCGTCGTCGGCGACGACACAAAAGCTAGTATGTTCCCCCACCCCCTCCGCGTAATCTACCATTCATCACTGACATGCGTCAGAACCCACTCTCTTCTCCTTCCCCTCTCGCCATCATCCTCTCCCCTCTACCGCACACCCCGTCCACCCCACCTACTATACCACATTCAACGAACCCACTGGCTTGCATCCTACCCTCAAACTTTCGTTTCCCCGACCCAAGAAGACTCTCATCCCGCCCGGGCCTTCGTGTCTCTTACACACCTACCTGACTCTCCCATCCACCTTCTTCCTCGACAAATATCAGTTCTCCGACCCACTCTACCTCGCCTCGCACAACCTCCGCAACATTTTTGCCCACGCCGGCGCCACCGACCTGGAGGCCCCCGACTGGGTCGTCCCGCAATGGGGCAGCGTCGCCCTCTTCGAGCTCGCGCACCCCGTCCCGCACCCTGATGACGCGGACTCTGCTCCACCGAACGCCGACGCCGCCGTCTCCGAGTCGGAGGGCGACGACCCCAACTTCGAGGCCACTATCCCCTTGCATCTGCGCTACCTCCCGCCCTCGACCAACAACTCCGGCCTCGTCAACGCCTCGCTGCCCTGGCCAACCGTCTTCTGGACGTGCCCGGCCGAAGAAGGCACGAAGATGAGCGTCAATCCTTTCGACCGCACCAATCTCGGCTACGAAGGGCTGTTTGGGAACAGGGCCATGTTCTACCACGTGCCGCCGGCGAAGGACGGTGGGGCGGGCGAGGGCGGGTTGGTCGAGACGCTGAAAGTACCCGTGTTGGATCTGGATCGGGCCTGGTATGTCGAGTACGGGACCGTGGCTGCGGTGGTGCTAGCGACTGTATGGTTGCTGATGAAATTGGGTGCTGTGGTCAAGAGTGCGGGCTTTGGGCGAGGGAAGCCGGTGGCTGCTGAAGGGAAGAAGAGCCAGTAAAGATGAAGGAATTTCACGTAGCAAACGAGCGATATCTATGAACGGAGATAATGTAGAGAAATGTGATTTTCGAAGCCACGGGTAGAGTAGCTTTCAGCTTGCAGACGATTTTCTGCTTTCTGTCGATTTGCTAAACACTAATATACCATTTGGAACAATTTCAATTTCAGAATCGAGGTCAAGGCAGTTGCAACAGTCATAGGTACCGCGATGCGAGTCCAACCCGAAGCCGAAAGTCCCAGCAAGTTCACTCATCCTTCGAGAAATAACCCACATCACCGGCATCACTCCCCATCTTGACCAACCTCTCCCTCATCCCCTCCGCCCTCTTCCTAGTGCCGGCGTCCAGCCCGGAGAAATCGCACTCCCCAACCCACTCCCCAATCCCGTGCTGCAACACATTCCGCGCCCTCTCCTTGCTCCCCCTCACCAACCCCACGCTCCCATGCAGCGTCATCCTCTCCCTACTCTTATCGTAAACCCCGCGATGCAAAATGTTGTTGTTGTAAAACACACAATCGCCGGGCTGCATCACGACGACCTTCATCCCGGGCAACGACGGCTCGTACGGCGCGGCGCGCCTCTCCTCGTCCGTCCTCGCGCGGTTCTGACTGCCGGGCACGACGACCAAGCTGCGGTCCTCGCACAGCGCCAGGTTCCACTGCGCGTGCAGCGCCTCGCCCTCGCCGCCGCCGCCGGCCGTCAGCCGCGCCAGCTCCTCCGCCGGCGACGCCTCGGGCGGGACGTCGTCGCGGTGCCAGCGCAGCTCGAAGTCGGCGTCCGGCCGCACGAGCATGTTGTACAGCTCCATGACCAATTCCTCGTCGCCCGCCGCCCGCAGCAGCGCCTTGCACACCCCCATCACCGCGTCGCCGAAGTACGACTCCGCGAACACCGCCGAGGCGGCCTGCCCGTTCGACGGGTGCAGCAGGTGCTGCACGCCCCAGATGCCCTCGGGCCCCGGCTTGGACGGCCACGGCGGGAATTGCTTCGGGAGCGTGCGGATGTGCGGCCAGTCGCCGCGGCGCGCGGCGGCGGTTAGGGCCGTCGCGGCGTCGCGCAGGGCCTCGACCTGGGCGGGCGGCAGGAGCGAGGGGATGTGGACGAAGCCGTCGCGGGCGAGGGCGGCGCGGAGGTCTTCCGGTGGGGGGATGGTGGTCGTCGTCGTCTCGGTTGTGGTGGCCATGATTTGTATTTTTTTTTTTGGTTGTTGTAAGGACGTTCTCGGGTTTGAGATGTGCGTTGAGCTCAATCGGGTGGCAGAGAGAAAGGCATTTCTTCTGGGGCGCGGAGAGATATGTGGTGGGAGTGAGATCGCATGGGGTTGCAATGGTTGGTGTTGGGTGGTGGGCCAAGGTCGCATGTGCGGGGGCGCCCTTGATCGGCAAGACAGAGCTGCGGGCCGGCGGGATGCTGCATCCCGCACTTCAGACACTATTTACGAGAACAACACAGCGAACGGGGCTAGGACCCAGCACATTGACGTCTCCTGAGCATCACACGTTTGTCTGCCGATTGCCATTGAACCTCGGTGCAGTCTGTAGGTAGGGCATCGTTGCCTCCGCTATAGCTTTTATTGCTCGTAGAGATCTTCACCTGCCTAACCAAAATCAACTGTCTAGGGAGTATCTTGGCCCATGTACCAATTTCATCCTCATGCAATTGTTGTGTCCCCTATGCTCAAGTATGCCGCCCGAATTCCCAAACGCCAATATGCCGCTCTCTGCCACTATGACGTCATCACGTGGTGAATATGGGGTGCATGGCATAGACCGGCGCCTTGGACTCGTCACCATCGAAAAGCATCAGGTTCTGTATGGGCTGCTCCCGTCGGCCGATAACGTTGATGACGTCCTGGGCTAGCTGGCCGCCGATGAAGGCGGTAACCGGCGCCAGCTCGCTACCAAGATCCTGCAGAAACTTGCGTAGGAACTCGCTGGTCAGCGTTTCAATTGGCAGCTGCAGCTCCTTGTGCTTCTCAGTCGCCAGAGTCGTGAAGAGCTGCAGATCGGCCGGTACGTGCGAGGGACTCCTTCCGTTGACTTTCTGGAACTCCCACAGCGCGCGGAAACACGTGAGGAGCGGCGTGACCTGGCGGAGCTTGCGACGGTTGCCCTGGTACTCCGGTGGAAGAGGAGATGTGTTCGCAAGCAGGAGTGGAGAATATATCTCGCGCTTGGTGACGAGCTCCATGCGCTTGCCGCTCTCAATGTCCTTGTCTGAGAAGGCAATGATGGAGCGTGTTGCAGATTCCTGCTTCAGGGCGGTGGCAATGTTGGACTTCTCGCGCTCAATGACGTAGTCGTGCTGGATGAGGTCTGCGAAGATGTAGCCGTACATGCCTTGGGCGCCGGCGGCGTAGAAGGGCTTTTGCGCCAACCTGGTCGAAGCATCGACGGTGGAGAGAGTGTTAAAGTCCAGATCCGTGGCGATGACAAGGTCGAAAGGCTGGTAGAATTCGGGCACCTTAGTTCTGATGTCGGAGTTGTCGGCGATGATATCAACACGGGGGTTCAGCTTCTGGATCTGCGGGGCAGCAGCGATGGCGCGCTATGGGGTGTCAGCAGGTGGTGAGAGCCGGCGGATCAAACAACTCACGTTCTGGCCTACGTCGGCCTCCGAAACGAAGAATTGGGCGCCGAGATCCTCTTCGGTGACGGGCTCATGGTCCAAGATGGTGAGGGACTTGATGCCGGCGAGGACGAGGTTCTTGGCGACCTCGTTGGCAAGAGCCTTGACCGAGATGAGAAGCACATTTGCAGAGCGGAGTCTGGGCGAATTAGCGCAACACGTATAGAGACCGAGCAGGAGCTCTCACCTCTCTTGAGCTTGAACGCCCCAGAGGCGGATCTGTCTGTCGTAGAGCGCAATCTCATCTGTAAGTCAAGTCAGCAAGCGCATGGATACGAGTCGTGCGGCAACGTCATTTTCGGAAAAGTGCGAGACAAGGGTTGGCGGCGGATCAAAGGACGGGAACGTGATGAATGGATGGATTGGCACCAGCAAAAAGGCGAATCGGGAGCGAGAGCAGAGCGAAACAGAGGCAGGGCGGGAGACGGAAACGGGCGAGAGGGTACCTGGACTGATGGTCTGCGCCTGGGCAATGGAGGCCACCACTTCGCCGGCCGGGTCTTCGGCAGGCAGGGCGCCATTGTGCATGGGCAGGGTTGCCGAGGTGCCGGTAGCCATGGTGGCCGTGGGGTCTGTCATGTCGGGCAGCGGTAGCCGTGACAAGGTCGGGTCGGCAGGATGTGGAGGGAAGAGGATTGCTGCCGGACGGTATAAGAAAGTTGGCTTAGCGGTGCCTGGAGGCGCACTGGTGACGGGCGCTACGCCTGCCTCAGTTCGCGTGGCGCGGATCGCCGGCCGTGCGCCTTAGGGCCCCGAGCAGGCGGGGCCTCCGAACTGACGACTGTCCATAGCTGCCAAAACTGCCTCCTCAACTCCCCCCAGTTTCTCCACTCCCGCCCTGTCGCTCCTTCCCCTTCTGGGCCTGCGCGAGTCCCAACCAGTGCGGCCCCAGAGACGCCTCTACCCCCCCGGCCTTACAGGGCTGTGACATGACGCGCGACCCATCCCGGTCCCTTTGTCCACCACCATGTCCGCTCCCCGTTACAACTTTGACTTCCCGCCCGCCACCCAGCAGCCGGCTTCCGATCAGGATTCCGCAAACTTGCCCGCCCGTCTGCAGCACATTCGCCAGGCCCTCCAGCGCGAACGTGAGCAGCAGCGCGCCGAGAACGACGTCGCCGCCTCCGAACGCCGCACCCGCCTGGCCGACCCCAGCCAGCCTCCCATGCCTCGCCGCAATCGCCGCGGCCCCCGCGGTCTTAACAGAACCCACGGGGCGTTCGAGGATCAGCCCAGGCGCATACGCTCGCCTCCCCGCCTAGAACCCTCCGATCCCCCGACTTCGGCAATCCGCAACAGACCCCATGCCGAGCCGAGCCAGCGCTTCAGTGCCTTGCGCCGTGCACGCCAGCAGCGCGAGCAGAGCGGCACACCTTTGTCCGAACTCACCGAACTGGAGCGTGCCGGCGAGCGCCTCGCCGAGATAAGCCAGAGCATCTCCCAGCTCATCGGTCCCAACAATCTTTCGAACGCCGAGCTGCTGCGTCTTGAATTTGGCCCCCCCAGGGACGACCCGACCGAGCGCAGAAGCTTCAAGCGGAGAAAGCTGGACCGGGACGATGCCTCGACAATACTCAGCTCCAGATACGGCCACTTTGGCCAGGTTGTGCCGGGTCGCTTGAGAATGGAGATTGTCAGTTGCGACGGTGGCGAGTACAGCGACAACTCGGGGGATCTTCACAGGGTTGATAATGCTTTGAAGAACGATGCTAGCGTCTATTGCACTAAGAAGTCGCACTGCAACATGATTCTGAGACACCAGGGAGAGAGTGCCTTTAGCTTGGATAAGATTGTCATCAAGGCTCCCGAACGGGGGTTTACAGCTCCGTATGTTGACTCTGACGAAGAAACTTTGTTGGAGGCTGCTGACCCGAAGACAACGAACAGTGTCCAGGAAGGCATGATTTTCTTGGCCATGGACACCGAGTCCCTTCTCACCGGCACTGCTCCCTACCAAATCGACTACGGCGCCAGCTCTTCGGCTTCATCTCGCGCCTCCAGTACCTCTTCCTCTTCGTCCCGCCGGCCCGAACGCATCTCCCTCATCGAAAGCCTCCACGACCCTGAAGTACTCGCGGGAATGGCGCGCCGCCACGACTTCCGCGATCGTTCGGAGCAACAGACCCCAGAGGAGCGTGAGGCAAGGTATGCACGTCTGCTACGCATGAGGCGCCGTCTGGAGTCTAGACAGCACAGGGATACCACCAGCGACAATTGCGACTACTCCGAGTCGACCGATCGACCTGCCATCATCTCACCAAGTGCGCCAACACCACCTCCGGCTCTTCAAGGGCTTCATGTCACCCAGGAGGAGGATGATCAGTCGAGCGAGTCGGAACCAGACCAGCCCAGTGCATCCATCATGGCAGATCGACTGCGAAGAGATAGCCGTTGGCGTGCAGAGAGCGAGGATGACGACTACGAGGACGAGATGCGGAACGTGAATCACCTCCTCTGGGACCGAAGGACAGGACCTGGCATCATTCGCTCTGCACGGAGGAGCACCCCCAGCAAAATCGAGCCCGAAGAATCTGCGGTGGTTGAGGGTGACGTCTTGGCTCCTCATGCAAGATTCTTCATGCAAAAGAGCAAGAGCAAGATCACCATTCGATTTGACCCGCCTGTGTAAGTCTTTGTCCGCCGTATTGGACCAAGATCTGCATTAACAATGTGTACAGATCGGGCAAATTCATTCTGCTCAAACTCTGGAGTCCCTCCAAGCACGGCAACATCGACATTCAGAACATCGCGGTCCATGGCTTCTCCGGACCGCGCTACTTCCCTGCTGTTGAGATGCGTTGAACTTGGATATTCTGTACGATGTGTGGGTGCATTGGATGGCGTTGAGGTTTGCTTTTACGACGATGGGATGAAGACAAGATACGGACAGATACCCGTTCATCACCACGGGAGACATTTTCCACCCGACATGTGATACATAGGAGCATTGGTTTATTCTTCAGGGACAAGGAGGACGAAGGTATCGATACATACATGTTCAACAAGGTCTCGAGAACGGAGGCCCGTACAACTTTGTATCCTTACTAGAGGCCTGCGTCGGATGAGGGGTGGCAGCGGGTCCCGCGGACAGTGAGCCCCAGACATCGTTTCAAAAATCGAGCAATACTGCCGACCGGGCATCGATGCCGGGTGGTGCTACCAGCTCCCCGAAGGCAGTGCTTATTGAGTGAACCTTTGAAATGAAATGAATCATGTGCGTAGTCGCTCGCTCTGCCGCATAGACACGAAAGACGGAGACACAGCGGATGACAAAAGAATTTGGCCCTCTCGACCTTGTTCCACCAAAGATGTTATATCCAACTTACGTAGGTAGTGGAATCCAACGTCTGGCCGCGAATGTGAGTCTTAAATGTGAACAAATGCGTCCGGACATTGGATTCCATTACCTACGTAGGACAAGATGGCATCCCCTGCGAAGCCCAGAGGGCCGAATACTTTTGACACCCGCACTGGAGAGACTCCCGCTCGACAGGCTCTACAGTAAGTATGAAGCCATTGTATGCAATAAATCGGACGAACAGAGTCCTTTCTTTCAGCTGCTCCAGCATACCCTTTCTGCACCAGAGAACAGGTTCCCGAAAGAATCTCTGCTTTCGGGACCCACAGCAGACCGAGCGTTGCGACGCAAGCAAACACGATCCTCACCTACAGCCCAAAAGAGCGGGCCGAGGAGGAGGCCGAGGGGGATGAGGGCGTAGCGGGGGAAGGGGGCGGGTGAGGGGGAAGAGGGAGGGGGAGGGGCTGTGCCGGCCGAAGGCCGTGGCGAGGGTTTGGAGGTGTTGGGGCTTAGCGGCAAACCAGACGGCGATACTAATAGTATCATTAAGTAATTTAAAGAAGGTAGAGCGCTAATCGGTGGCGATGGCGGCCATGGCGGTGTGGACTGATTATCGAGCCGAGGACGGTGCCGACGAGTTGGGAGACGAAGGTGGTGCGGGGCGGGAGTTTGGCGTATTTGGCCGAGCTTGAGGTTGCGGGTCATGTTGAGGGCCTGGGTGATGGAGGCGTGGCCGAAGAGGGTGAAGTACAGGTTTGAGGTTGGATTGCCTGGGTGGATGAAACCGCCGAGAAGGTGCATAAGGGGTTGGACGTTGCCTTGGTAGCCGGTGAGTGCGGTTTGGGTGCCGAAGAAGGGAGAGAGGATGCCGACGAGGAGGGTGCTGATGAGCAAGCCGTACCAGGGGAGGGTCGTCTTTGCCGTGTAAATGCAGACGAGTCCGATGACGGTGGAGGCGATAAATACCGTCCAGAAAGCCAAGGTTATGAGCTTGCACAGTCTCTGTGGATGAGCAAACTCCCAAGGTTTTCGGATGTCGGACCAGTTCCAGAGCAGAAGATGCACCATCGTCGAGGTGATGTAGAGGTTGTTCGTGAAAAGGGATGTTGCGAATGTGCCGGCGAAGTTTGGCAGACCCTCCTCATCCACCGGCCCCTTCTGACTGTGTAGGATGAAGTTCGAGCTCGTAGAGTTCTCCGAGTAAAGCATTTGTGACAAGAAAGGAAAGTCCTGTGCGCGCCAAACGTTTCCGTAGTAGACGCCGGTGAGTAGGGCAATGCAGATGATATATCCGATGAAACTGTTCGTCAAAGTCTGGAGCGGATACCACAACGGCTGGCTGGTGATGAAACGCCAATCGAGGCCTAGAGACAGGAACCCAAGACCTTCGTTTCTGTTGGAACCTCCGAAAATCGTGGTGAAGACTGTACTGCTTTGATTTGCCAAGCAGAATATGCTGACGCCACTCAGGATTGGCATGATGTATTCTGGCAAGAATTGCCAGAGGAGGATTGCGGTGAAGACCCAGTACATAATGCGGCGCTTGTGGTTGATTTGCTCGCGTTCTTGGTGGAGGGTTCCGAGGAGTGAGTTAATTGGCAGCAACACCGGTCACAGCATCTTGGCCGGGTACACGAGAGCTCGCCGCAAGACTCCCGCAAAGCCATAGCTAAGACACTGTGTCGATATGACGATGAGAAGGGATAAAGCTGTACTTGGTGCGCTGTCGTAGTACAGCTTCTGGACAGCAATGACCTTGACAGCAATCGTGACCTGTGAAGCCGATGAGGCAATGACAATGATTGCGGTATATTCTTTGGAGTTGAATGAATGTGGATTGAGCCAGGGCCCGATGATTCCGAACTTCGGGATGCACTTCTCCGTGAAGGTGCCAAGTACGTATGCTACCAAAGCCAGGAGGACAAACGGTACATTGTGTTCACGATTGCACTCAGTATTGCTAGGCCAATGCCTGTCGGAATACTGCGTCAGCAATAGCAAGATGCCGAAATACTTTGAGATATTCCTCACCAATGAACCACGTCCGGAAAGTCAAGGCATTCAGCGAAGGGTCGTCCCCGGCATGTAATACTTCCAAAGAAATATCATCATTGCCTTGGGACTTCAAGTCCTCGGCGGAAGCCGCATCCGTCCGATAATCGACGCTCTCGACGGGGTCCTTCTTGCTGCCTCCATCCGAAAAGGAGGTCATTTCGAAGTCATCCGCAAATCCCACCCCAGATCCTCTGCTCAGCCTCCTCGGACATCTGTGTAGAATGAGATCCTCGTCCGACTCCATAATCGGTTGTGGTGATTTCTGAGGCCAAAGTCCCGCGGGAGCGGCTCGGAGTGCGAGCATGCGTTTGGTACGATATTCAAGACAGAATAAAAGACTACAGAAGAGAAGTGCTTCACAAACCGGACAGATTTAAGCAACAGCCTCGAGTGAAATGGGCTCGCACCATTCGGAAAGAAGTGTCTCGTCAAGGACTGCAGGTGGCAACCGCGTAAGCAGCCTTCCTCTCATACCTATATACTAGACGATCCTCCCTGGCTCTAGTCACGTCGCATTCATGTTTTGCTGCGGTAGTCCAAGAATCTTGGCGCCCAAAGACCCCGGAAGCTTGAATGTGATAGGGTGATAGTCTCTCTCGAACTCCTGATTGGTCATTGACCGAGTTAGCGCTGGTCGCACTCTGTCGCTCATTCTCATCTCCACTTGACCTCTCTCATTCTGCCTGCGGAATGGTCTCAGCAGTAGCATCTTTGCCTCGCACTGCGTGATCTGGAATGGTGTGGTAGGATGTCGCAAGACCCCACTGCTCAACTGAGGGCGATATGTCGTCTCCACTTCCCCGCAAAACCCCGTTGCCGCCGCTCAAGCAAACGGATGTTTCACCAGTGTAAAAGGAGAGTAGCAGGACGCGTACCGTTGCTCTTGGCGCATTCTGTCTCTCGCCTTGACTGGCGAAACAATGCGGGGAGTCGTAACAGCTACACGTAGTCGCCTTCGACGAAGCAATCTCCGTCACACCTCTCTTAGTAGGCAGTAGCAGAAACGAAGGAGAGGCTGATGGATGAGAAGAGATAAGTGAATGAACTAAATGAGTCGATGAGTAAGATAAGGGTGCTTTGCCTTTTTCCAAGAATCGAGGGGTAAGTTCTTTGTTGATTGAGCGATAGAGTAATTTTGGGGTGTTGAAAAATCGTCTATCCCTCGAACTTGGTGGAATATAAGTGAAGGGATCAACGACTCTCATCCTGCAAGTGTATGGATTCGAGTTATCCTCGTGGGCGTTTAAGCTAATTAGTGACGCATGAACCCATTATCGGCTCAATAACCTAGTTAGTATGGACTATGTCACATCCGTGTCCGAGCGCCGAGAAAACACAGCTAGCAGTTGATGGGCTTGCTCGGTCTGGAAGTGGGCTCTAATTTTATCATTCCAGTTGCAATCGTGAGGTATCTCAATGTTCTGCCGCAGATATCCGCTACATCAACCAAAGGCACCCAAACAAAGCGCAAAGGAGAAACAAATTTCCACACAAAGATCAGATCAGATCAGATCCGCGCCAAACCAACGTAATTCTATCGCGCCTCGGGCTTGTACATTATGCATGACTCGATTTGAAGGTACTAAGTAATAATTTTGGGAACCACAGGCTTGAGTTACTCAAGGGAATTCCAAACCAGGTAAAAATAATGACCTCGAAGCCAAATACCGCGTGCGAGAGCAACGGTCTACCTTCACTTGAACTTGTCAAGAGCCGTTGAGAAGAAAGTGGGTCGAAGTGACGTTGCTCGTGTCCCATTTGGCTCATTCGAATTGAAAACGTGCCGTAGCTGAGGAAACGGCATTATCAGGCTCCGTGCCCGTCTTACGCCTTCAACCCATCCCTCATGCTCTGGCTGCTGGCGCTCATGGGAACGCTCTGGGTGGGCAGAGCCTCGGCCTTGCTCTGGTTTTGCCTGACCTTGGCCACGGCGTAGACGATACCACTAACGAAACCGATCATGATGGCGCTGACGGATCCGAAGGTGACGGGAGCGTCGAAGAAGACCAGACCGCTGACGGCGATGGGGAGCTTGTTGAGGGCGCCGACCATGGAGTAGGTGGTGGAAGAGGTGACGCGGACGCACCAGGCCGAGGTGTACGAGATAAAGATGGTCGAAAGGCCGGAAAAGACCATGGAGAGGATGATGGACGTGCGGTTCTCGATGGGGAAGTTCCTCTCCAGGTTGGCGCTGGACCAGTCCTCGACAAAGAGGGAGGCAGCGATGAGGATGGGGACGGAGAGAAGGTTGTTGTAGAACATGGCTGAATAAAAGTTAGCATACTCCCGCTACCGATTCCGCGCGCAGAACTCACTGTCGAAGTCCTTGAAGTTGGTGAGCTTGATGCGCTTGCGCATGCCCAGGACGTAGGTAGCGCTACAGAAGCAGTTCAAGAGCATCCACATGTAGCCAGAGTTCAGGGTGGAGATCTTCTCCGAAGCCTCGGAGCTTTCACCGCCCAAGCTGGCCAGCGCATGTTGAATATCGGCCCAAGCAGCCACGATGGAGCTCAGGACCATGAGACCAAAGGACATCAGGGCCATGGGGGTGACGGAGCCGCCGAACCAAAGCACCTCGCCGTATGCGATAAGGATAATTGTCAAGTTCTTGAAGATGGTGTAGACGGGAATGGAGAGGAACTTCAGGGCCTTGGTGCTCGTGTAGATCATGCCGATGAGGAGGATAGTGATAGGAAGCCCTGGGCAGGGTTAGCAGCATTCATTGGCGGAGGTGAGCGGCGCGGCGTACATTTCTTGGCCTCTTCAGTCTTGAAGTCGCGGTAGGAGATGACCTTGGTGGTCTTGAGCGACTGGATGGCGAAGATGCACACGAGCGACTGGGGGCTTGTCAGCAAGGGTGGATGTCGCGGGGCAAGGGCAGAAGCCACGTACCTGGACGCAGAGCAGGAAAAAGTTGAGGTTGAAGCCGGTGCCTGATAAGACATATTTGTTCGTAACGGTCATCAGAATGGAGCTGCCGCAGTACGCCAGCACGGGCAGTACAGGGTTTCCAGAGAGGCCAGCGGACGACATGGTGGGCGTGGGAGAGTGGACGGGCTTGGGAGAGTCGTGGTCGTGGTCGAAGTCGAGGTCGCGTTTCTTCTCGTCGGCCATGGAGCGAAGGACAGCGCTCGGGGCTAGAGGGAGATCGCGGCGGACTGGGGGTCGGTGCGGGCTGCGCGGAAGAGGCTGTAAGGGGTTGGAGTCCTAAGATTCCGCCGGCGCGTCGGGAGGCGTCTTGAAGGGCCGCGACGCGACTGGAAGGGAACGTGCGCGGAGCGAAGCCAAGGAGCGATTGCGCGACAGCGGTGAGAGATGTGGTATTGTAGCAGAGAGCTGTGAGTTGAATTCACGAACGGGCTACGTAGGCTGCACAGCTGTGGCGCAGGCTTACCACACAATTCATCTCCCGTCCTTCAACGAGAGCCGCGCCAGCCCCGTATGTTGCGCGGCCCCCACGATCCTTTTGCGAGACATTGTCACGAACTGCAACCACACCCTCGCAGGAATTCTCCGTGTCTACCGGGGCGAATGCGCGCAGCATGCGGAGCCGGCAGAAACGGCGGGATTGGTGTGGCGGCCACTAGCGCCCGCGATTGACAGGAGAAGGCCGACACCGACGCCGATGGGCCCCTCGCCGCGTCTCCAGCCCATGCCGTGAACACCCTACCCCAGCAAAATGTCCCACCTCGACGCTAAGGTCGCCGCCATTGTCGACAAGACCCGCGACTCGGACGACGAGGATGCCTTGATCGCCGAGCTCGAGGACGACGATGCCCTCGACGGCTTCCGCGAGCAGCGCCTGCAGCAGCTCCACCAAGAGTTCTCCCGCGCCAAGCAGATGCGCAACTCCGAGCATGGCACCTACCAGGAGATCAAGGACGAAAAGGCCCTGATGGACATCACCACCTCCACCAAGCTGTGCGTCGTGCACTTCTTCCACGCCGACTTCACCCGCTGCCGCATCATGGACACCCACCTCGAGGTATGCTGCAATTGTGCAATGCTGCGAGATGAGCTTGAGCTAACGTTGCACCCGCCCGCCAGACGCTGGCTCCCAAGCACTTCGATACCCGCTTCCTGCGCATCAACGTAGATAACGCTCCCTTCCTCGTGACCAAGCTCAAGGTCCAGGTTCTCCCGTGCGTCATTGCCTTCAGCGACGGACAGGGCGTCGACCGTATTGTAGGCTTCGAGGGTCTTGGATATGGCACCGACAAGTTCACGACGAGTGATCTGGAGAGGCGCCTGCTGAAGTGCGGCGTCCTGGTGCGTGAGAAGATGACCGAGGGAGAGAGCGCTACGCTAAGGCGAGCCGCCGCTCAGAAAAAGGAGGATGAGGCATACGAAGATGATGACGACTGGGACTGAGTTCGCGGAGACCTGCAGGAGTCCCTTATCTTGCTGCGATCTGGAGCTGAGCCAGAGTGCGTGCCCGTACTGGAGGGTGACTGCATAGGAACGGCTGTTACGACACGGCGTATTTGCGATTAGGATACCCTCACACCCATCCGCATGGTGCCATCTTGCATACGACCAAGAGTCGTCGAGACGCAAGATTCTGGCCAAGGAAGTGGATCCTCGCAGCCCAGATCCATTAATTTGGATACATGCTTGCCTCTGCAGCGCTGGGGCCGAGCACCCGACTTCTCAAGTCGGACAAAATACAGCTACTTGACAGAAGCAAATTCAACGAAGACTTGGAAACTGCAAGAAATTGGTCGTGCAGTCTCAAGAAAGCACATTGGATCCTTGATTCTGTGGGGTTGACTATCTCTATCCCGCAGGTCACCACTTTCAGATTGGTGAAGATGAAGAGCGCCGCCGCTCAGCCTCATTGCTTATGTCTTATGTGAGTATTATGCAGTTGCATTGCGCTATCGGGTACCTCTTACTAGCTGGGATATTATGCATGAAGTGCTCGAATCGCCATAAAACGCCCAAGGGAACATGACAAACTTCAAAAAGCAACCAAAAGAACCGTTGAGCCTAGAAACGCTCAAGGTAAAAGTGAAGCGTCGCCGCTTGGTGCGGTCTAGAGAAAAGAAAAGATAACGCCACGCCCCGCTCCCCAGTACCGATGTCAATCTCAAACGAGACGGTTGCACAGAAAGGCAGAGAGCGAGATGAGATTTGTGCAACCTCACCATCCCTCGAAACACTTACGAGTACCATCCCTGCTCGTCCGCTCCTTCACCCTTTACGGCCAAAGGTGACCCCTGTTAGTCCATCCGGATCGATGCCAGCTGCCCGCTGACCGCCACCGTTGTGCGGAATCGCTGCAGATGGCTCTGGTGTCGCGCGCCCCAGAAGCCACCTGCCTGCACACCAAACGGTCCCGCCGCCGCCTTCATGCAGGTTGAGCTGTTCTCCGCCGCCCCTGCTTTCTTCCCAACCACAGCGCAAGCCTCGCGCCGCTCTCAGAAGCGCCACATGCTCCGATGGCTCCTCAACCCCCTCCTCTCGCCCTGACTACCCACCAGCACCGCGCCATGCCGCTTGTCCCTCGGACTCGCCAACACTTCCCTTCCACCACCCCCACCGCCATTGCCACCGCCGTTGCGGCTCGCAAACGCCCTCTCCAACCTCCTCCGCAGGACGTCCAGCGCCCCATACGGCAGCGGCTCGTTGCTGTAATACACGCACTCCCTCTCCACGTCCATCTCCCCATCGCCCTCGTACCCATCCACCTCGAACTCATCCACGCTGTCCTCCTCCCCCCAACTCACCCTCTTCACCGCGCCCCCTCCCTCAACCACCTCCACCATCGCCATCGGCAGCGCCCCTTTCTCCGCCGCCGCCGCCGCCGCCGCCTCGATCCCCAGCTCCCCCTCGCTCCTCCTCCTCATCCCCAGGGCGGCGCCGGCGCTCGTCCGCGGCCTCGGCCTCTTCTTCCCGCCGCACCCGTCCCCCGCCCTCGAACGCGAGTTCCCCGCGCCGCCGATGCCGACGTGGTACGCGGCCGGCAGCCGCCGCTCGACGGCGCGGCAGCGCGCCAGCTCCTCGTCGAAGTCGAGCGCGTGGCGGGCCGTCAGCGGGTGCGTGTTGCCGGCGCCGCCGATGCCCGACTTGAAGTGCGTGGACGACGTCGTCCGGAGGTGGTGGGGGGCCGCCTGCAGGAGCGGCGCGGAGTTGTCGTGGACGGGGAGACCGCCGCCGCCCCCGCCGCCGCCGTGGGGGTTGTGGCTGGTCGCCGGCGATTGGGGTGGGGGAGGGGGCGGGATGGTGGAGGCTTTGTGCCAGTTGCCCGCGCCGCCGATGCCGGAGCGGATGTAGGTGGGTTGGTGGTGGTGGTGGTGGTGGTGGTTGTGTCTGATTGGTGTTGTTGGCGTGGGTGTGAGGAGCGAGGAGGAGCTGCTGGTGGAGGAGCTGGTCGGGGGCCGGACGGGGAGGGGGATTGTGGATATGGCCATCTTTGTGTCGTTTATGGCGAGTTGGCTGCCAGAGGCGAGAAACGTAAGAGTGTGAAATGTTGCCTCAGTCGGTTATAAGAGTGAATGTTAAGCTCAAGTAAAGGTTGGAATGTAAGGGTGCAAAGACTTCGCAAAAGCTCTCGGGTTGCCAGACAGAGAGGTGAGGGAATGGCGTCCATCAAAGTTTGCTAGGCGGGCAGTCGGAATATATAGTCGCGCCACATCCACGGCCACTGTCCCTCCCTCTCTTCGTCCTCACACGAGGGAAAGAAACAATGAGGCTCCCAGTCACCACGAACGCGCACACCCATGCACGTCCCACGCACCATGCATGGAGAAGCGGCAAAAAAAGAAGCACAGATCCGCCCCACCTCATGTACCTGGTACCCGGGACGGAAGGACTGGCTTCTTGCTTCGCTTGGCTTGGCTTGGAGTCGTACGCGCCGCGCACCCACCACCTCCCAGCGAGCCAGTAGATACTCCGTATCCACTCCTCGTCCGCAAAGAATAAAGATAGGAAACAGGAAAAAGGGATAAACTGCCAGGCCTATGCACGGTACACGGATGTGGTAACAGACGCAGCCCAATCTCAGAAAGACCGCGGCAGTCCAGTCCGTGGATGCGTGCGAGACAAGAATGCTTGAGAGAAGCTGTGTAGATGCCGTGAGTCACAGATGGCTCTCGTCTCACAAGCAACCACGGGTGCTGGGCTGTGGAATGCGGTTCGCATGTGTCGGGCCGGACATGGCGTGGGCGGGAGAGGCCGACTGCGCGGTATCAAAGGGATGGCCGAACTGCGAATGTGTGCTACCGCTAAGAGTGCACTGCTTTTGCAACGTTATCGCGGCCTTAGCACAGGCATACAGGTTTTCCCAGTTGACCTGCGCGCGTGATTACGGGTGGTTTCTTGAAATGGGGCGAGCTTGTTGACTGCAGTGGAGCGGGTTGAAGTCCACAGCGGGCCGCCGTTGCCTGGTGAGTGATCAGGAATCTTCGGCGCGGATGCGGGTAGGCAATCAGACCGGTGTACCAGTTATTTGCTTGTTGCAACTCCCTGCCTAGCCTTGACTTGCAAAACATGAACTGTTCTGGCCTCGAATTGGGCGGATGTAAGGCTGAAATGCATGTGGATGCAGGCTCTGGGGTAGGCGAGGCGGGACGAGAGGGCGGCTCTGCAAAATCAACGAACGCGCTATGTGACAAAAGATGGTAGTGACTTTGATTGGCTGGGCATGCGGATACAAGCAGGGATCATGGGTATGCATCGGAAGGGAGGGAGGAAAAGCCCGAGGCTGTGAAGTTGTAGCCGTTGGCGCTAATACTGCGAATGCCCATGACCCTGGTCGTTGGCAGCCTGCCTTGCATTGAACGCTGTGACATGTCCGAGTCCGCCGCAGGCACCAGCTGGGATCATGGGTTCACGGGAGATCGGATACAAGAATCGTGTAGGTCATCTCCGAGGCAAAAGATGAGGAGGCGTGGTGAAGGAAAAGTTTGTTTCGTGGTCCGTTGTTTGTTTTTCAATCTTCCCTTCCAATACGACGGTTGATGCGCGAGAGAGCGCTCCCACATGAGTGGCCTCTTTGGGACATGTCGCATGAATTCAACCAAAGTGGCCACAGCGCGTCGATCCACCGCCTCTCTGCTGCACGTCTTACCCGGTAAGAGCATACCGGGAAGGCTCTGTTTGGCGGTCACTGGTATGCGCGGCTGATTGGGCATTTTCCTTCCCACGAATTCGAGGCGGTCAATAAATGGCAAGGTATTTCCTGGCTCATATCGTAGCTGTGGCTCAAAGAATATTGCGCTCCTTTCCACGGACTGACAAAGTCTTGTCAGCGAAAAAGAAATCTCAACATCATGTGGCCGCAGCGGAATTTTGGTTTGTGCGCCTGGTGTCTCAGTCTATTACATCCGGCAACCCGAGTCAATCGCATTCTAGGATGCGAATAGCTGATGAGGACTCGGTTTAGAGATGACTCGATTTCGGTTCTCGATGCACATCCTGCCATGCCGTACGGAAGGAGAATGTTGTGGGTTCGACTGAGAACGTGATCGTCTCGGGTCGAAACAGCTCACCGCAAGAGAGGCGACGCAACCAGGTACTGGGAAGCTCGAAGTGGCTGTCAATCTGCCACGTTGTCTCAGACATTACCAATGGCGGCGGCGCCATGTACCAGGTCTCGACGACCGAGAGTCTCCAAAACAGCTCCAGATGCAGTGTCTCCGCATCAGCATGAGCAGAGCCCGTCCTTTCGAGCCAAAGTGGGGCTTCTGATAGCTGCGTGTGGCGACGGTTCGGGCTGTGGCTGCTCCTCAGCCATCGCCCAAGAGAAGAGTGGTGCATTCCAGCAACCAGGAATGATGCTCAGCCCTTCAGCCTCCGGGTTGGGTTGTGCTAATTGAATCTCGAAAGTGGCGGTTCAGGGCGGGTAACACCGGGCTCTTCATACTCTATATGTACGAGGACTTGGCCGCTTCCTCGGATCAGTCTAGGCTGTGAAATTTCCGCCATCGGTGTTTACAGCTTGCAGTCGTCAGTCTTCCTCAGCGTGTGCTCGGAACAGGACTGCAGCTTCCCGTGTACCCGGCGGTGATGCCGGGATTCAGGGTTTGAGAGTGACACGCTTAGCCGGTACACCCAACAGCCGAGCGCGTGCATTACACAAGTTGAGCAAACTCAAGGACCAAAGAGTGGCACAAGAGCCGGATGATGGTGGTGATAGGTGGACGGGGCATGCTCCCACTGCGGGAACTGCCGCGCCGTCGAAGGAAGGATGCAGATAAGAGACAATCGTGTGCTGCATCAAGCAAATCCGGACGGAACTGGAGCGGACCATGGATGCCGGAAGCTGAGGCGGTGGAGTGACATGGGCGGTGTTGTTGTGGTCAGGCGGAAGGAAGCAAGAGTCGGGGTTGTCGGATCAGGCAGGAGCGTCGGGTTGCCGCAATCGGAATGTTGCCTGCCGCCTCCGCTCTCACTATTCGCCTAGGTTTTCCTCTCCGTCTCCGCCTCCGCCTCCGCCTCCCGCAAATTACTGTCATCGAGATAGCCGTTGTCATTGCTCAACCTCAACGTGGGGTGAATCCGGGTAAGCTGACACAGGCTTCCAGACCTTCAGACCTTCACTTTGTACAGACCGCGGGGCATTGCGCTCCCAACACGCCTCCTCCCAAGCCGACGAAGGCATCACCAAGCCGCTTGTCGGACCCACATCCCATGCTACCGACACGCATCCAGCCACCCAAGGCCCCGCGCGTGGATGCGACGGCCGTATCATTTCAAGCCCCGGGAGAATGCCGTCATAGCGTTGCGCCCCGCAGTCTTCCCCAGATCGTCCAACCCCGCCATCTGCTAAGCCTCGCCGCACGGCCGGAGAAGTCGATGCTCTGGCTCTGGCTCTGCCGTTGGCAATGATCGGCGCTGCTGTTCGCCCTCTCCTGCCATGGCGCCCAGCTACAAGAATCATGCGTCTCCGGCAGAATGCTCCATATCCAGATCATTCCTTTCTGTTCTTCTCCGCACATCTCCTGAGCATCTCGTGAGCTGTGAGGCGCAGCGTCTGCTCACTCAGATAAAATCCCCCGGTCCGAATCCTGGGCTCCCCTCCTCTGCATTTCACGCAATTGAACAACACAATCAATCAATTCCAACATGATGCGCGCTGCAAGATACTACGGCAAGGAGGACATTAGGATCGAAGAGATCCCCGAGGCCACCACCGGCCCCCACCAGATCAAGGTGCGCCTGCTCAACTCCCTCTACTGCTCTCCATATCTTTTCCACACTCTTGCCCCAATCCTTCACTGATCGCATCGCAGATCGCACCCGCCTTCGTCGGCATCTGCGGTACCGATCTACACGAATACCTCGGTGGGCCAACCTTCGCCCCCGTCGAGCCGCACCCGGTGACCAAAGATACCATCCCCATCACCTTCGGCCACGAATTCTCAGGCGTCATCCGCGAGATCGGGGCCGACGTACCGCAAGGCCGGTTCCGCGTGGGCCAAAAAGTCGTGATCCAGCCCACCGTCTACTGCAACGCCTGCGGCGCCTGCCGCAACGGCGTCGAGAACGCGTGCTACAACGGCGGCTTCATCGGCCTGTCTGGCGGCGGCGGTGGCCTCAGTGATGCAGTCGTCGTGCCCGAAGGTGCCGTCCTGCCTCTACCAGACAATGTCCCGCTCGACATCGGCGCACTCGTCGAGCCTCTGAGCGTCGCCTGGCACGCGACCGAGGCGGCTGGGGGGGCATTGACCAAGGACAGCACGGTTCTGGTGCTCGGCGGCGGTCCGATCGGACTCGCGGTCGTGCAGTGTCTGGCGGCAAAGAATGTGAAGAAGATCATCATGAGCGAGGTCGCCGCCCAGAGGCAGAAATTCGCGAAGGAATTCGGGGCTCATCATGTTTTGGATCCGAAGACGTATGACTTGGCAACCATAAGTAGACAGTTGAGCGGTGGCGACGGACCGGATGTGGTATTTGACTGTGCCGGTGTGCCTTCAAGGTAAGTTCAGCATTCCGCTCTCCCCGTCCCCCCCAAAAATCATACCAAAGACTGACTCGAATCAGCCTCAATACCGCATGCACGGCCGTGAAGGCTCGCGGGACTGTCGTGAACGTTGCTATCTGGGAGAAGGAAGTTCCATTCCAGCCCAACATGCTCACCTTCAAGGAAGCCAACTTCACGGCTGTGCTTGGATACCAGCGGAAGGACTTCGAAGCCGTGATTGAGAACTTGGCGAACGGTAAGCACTAGTTTCCTACTGTTTATGTCCCCTCTTTCTCTTACTTCCATTCTCCTTTACTCCTTTTTTCATCTGTGAAGACTGACGTGTCACTTGCAGGCCGTTTGAAACCTCGCCGCATGATCACGGGATGCATCCAGCTCGAAGATCTGATCGAAAAGGGCTTCATGCCGCTTATTAACGAGAAGGAAAAGAATGTTAAGATCCTCGTCGAAGTTGTCCCGCAGCTGGAGAAGGTGGATTCGCTGACTGCCTGATCGGGCCATCGGAGCAATTTTTCTCTTACGAGTCGAGATTCGGGGATATCCTTGGGTACATAATGATTTCATCGGCGTACTGTCAGTAAATACTACATTTGCGTAATGAGAAACACATCACATACCACTCATTTGGTTTGAGACTACGGGAGCATGAACCGCCATTGTGAGCCTGTGCCTTGTGTTTGACGACAGCCAAGTTCGACTGGCTTAATAGGCTAACCGCCCACTACTTACGCACTCGCTTTCACTTGAGACAGTTTGCCTCTCACTCTCCAATGCCAGCATTTGAACCTTTACCACAACACAAATCCCCGACCTCTCTGCCCCCTAACACTCGCCAAACCTCCGTAACCTCCCCCCACCGCACACCTGCCCACCTACCCAGACCTCCCGCTCTCGTGGCCATAGCATCACTGCCACCATCTTTACCTGGCCCTTCCCAACCTCCGCCCCCTCGGCGACCCACGAACACCCTCGTCAGGCCCTTGTATCCCCCGCCTCGTTTCGTCCAGATTCGTCCCAGCACTCCCTAATCACTTACCTCTTACCACGGCGTAGAGTCGGTTCGGTAGATGGGCGGGTCTCCACGGGCGTAAGCGGCGGCGGCGAGGTGCGCGGGCACCTTAGGGGCCCAAGGGTCCGGGTCCGATTCCGTGCGACAGGAGTAAGGGGGGCTGCGGAGAGGCGAGGCCATCAGGCCGCGGCCGATCATGTGGTGCCGCCACGTCTCCTCGGTGTCGCCGGGCACGCGCATGATGCCGCGGTACTTTTCCATGTCGCGCTGGGTCCACTGGACCGGGTTTTCGAACGGCTTTGGAAAAACGGGGTTGTGTGAGCAATTGGCTTTCGCGAGGGCAAAACGCTCGGAGTGAGAGCGCGGGGGGAGGGTGGTGGAGGGTGGTCGAGGCGCATACTATGTCCCAGGGCCTGTCGTGCAAATCTTCGAACCCTCCGCATCCGGGCGGCGCCGGTTCCGGCCTCCGGAGGAGCCGGGACAGTTGTTTGCTGCGGAACGATCGCCACCGGGACCGTCGCGTCAGGGAAGGCGATCGTTTCAAGCGGTTTTCCGAGGGTGTGCTGATGGAAGCGTTCGAGAAGCTGGCGGAGGCTCTGCTGGATCTGCTCCTGCGACGAAATGAAAGACGTGAAGACAAGCTCCTCTGACTTGCAGGTGTGGGCGGTGGCGTCAAGGCAGCAGGTAGATGCAAAGAAGAAGAAGCATTCGAGAGGCCGGTGGAAGCTCTGCTTCTGCTGGATCTGCTCCTGCGACGGAACGGGAGAAGTGAAGACGAACCCTTCTGACTTGCAGGTGAGGACGTCGTCTCTGAGAAAGCAGGGAAAGGCAGAGAGTAAGATCGCGACATCCCTATCGTGCGTGCTAGAGCTAAACAACGGCTTGATACGCTTTGCTCTTTGGTTGCGGTGAGGGTTGCTGCCGTGAACGCGACGGCTGTGGTGACTTGGCGAACTTCGTGGCCCTGTTGCTTCGCCTTAGAGACAGGGTAGAGCGGTATGTCTCCTGGTCTATGTCTGGCTGTAGAGGAAAATGCACATATGAGTGGTGACAATGGCCCTGTAGGTGTAATGAGATAGGTGAGGGCAATGTTCAGGCGAATCGCCAGCCAATGAATGGCGCGGCGATAGGTATGGATGGAGCTGCTGTGTGAGAGAGAGGAGCGCTCGACGAGGCTAACGCGAAAGAATCACCACAAGCAGTTGCCACACGCAATTGCCACATGCTCGGTCGGTGGACGGAAAGTGCGATGCAGACCCGACGGATTTTAGACCATAACGCCAAGATTCGGGTATCCTAGAAATTGCCTTTTTCGGTAAAGTGCACTTTCTTCCCCGACGATGCTTTTCCCTATAGGACTGACCTTGCTCACTCTTTACAAACGCCTTAAACCCCCCGACTCGCTCATGATTCTGAATTGCAATCGCATACAGACAAACAACGCACTCGGCTGATGAGAAATTACCTCTTACGCATGGGGATATTCCTCTGCTTGGGGAAGTCCAGAGGGATTTTCAGCTTGGCCATCCTGTGATTGACAGCATCGGCCTTGGTGTACTTCCCTGCCTCACGCTCCTTCTCCGTAGGGTTTGCTATCTTGCAGCCAAGTTCGTGGTAGTATTGACCAATCCTACGAAGAATATCAGTAAAACACCCGTATAATTAAAAAAAAAAAAAGGCTTTGGATCTTACTGCTTGGTGTCAAGCCTGAGATCCTCGCGCAAGTCATATGTATCGACGACAAAGCTGTCGACATAGAGAGATAGTGCTGCGATGTGCGTGATCAGATAGTCAACATGCCACTTCGTCAGTTCGCTGTAAGTTGTCGTTAGTATGCTTGGTCTCGTGGCGGTCAATAGTGGATTCACGTACTTTCCGTCGGCGAACTTCCTCCTCACACCGTCTAATAGTGCACCGCTTGTGTTGGTCCTCTTCTCTAGGTCCGTCCTCTGTGGGAGCTTCTTTGCGCCATTCCGTGCAGGCTTCAAGGCGGCCAGGAAGTCGATCAGAAGCAACATGTACTTCAACACCTTCAACTTCTTGACGCTCTTCGACGAAGCATATCCCTGTAACCTCTTGGCAACAAACATGCTCTCCGTCCTGATATCCTCTTTCTTCTCCGCAGCCTCGATCCAGCTCTTGACCTCGATCAGGCGCATGTTATCGCTACCAATAAGCACCTCAGGCGGGTAGACTTCGGCCGGGGTCGTGGCCTCCAGGTTAGCCTTCGGGCGAGGCTTGTTCTCATCGACGGCCTGCTGCAAGGCTTCGCGGGTGGGGGCGTCGGCAGTAGCCTCGGTCACGGACTCCAGGACGGCCTTGGCGACGGCGTCGGTAACCTTGCCCTCGGCAGCACCAGCAGTCGGGTTGATTGCGTTCTCGGTGATGGAAGCCAGAATCTTCTTGGCCTTCTTGGTACCGAATTCCTTGCCCAGATCCTGGCGGAGGGCAAAGTTGGTCTGGCGCTCCTGGCCGGCGGCGGCCTCCCTCTGGGCGCGCATTTCCTCGGCCTCGCTTCTCAGGGTGCTCCGCAGTACCAGCTTCTGGGCCTCCATGACCTGGAGCGCGCCGGTCTCAGGGTCGTAAACGCCGACATAGTGCTTGAGCAAGCTCTCGGCAGTGCCGTCGCGCTCCTGGCGTGCGGAAAAATCGAGCCTGGGGTGGTCGGAGGAATGTAGGAGGAGCTCGTAGCGGCGCTTCTCGGTCTCCTTCTTGTAGGGCTTGAGGGCGAGATCGGAGGAGAAGGAGACGCCGGGAGTGGCAGCTGTGGTGGGCGTCAGGTCGGCAGAAATGTGAGCGAAGCCTGGGGAGGCATACCAACAACGGGGCCGAGCTGGTCATTGTCGTCAAGGAAGGCGAGCTTCACGGGGCGCGTGGGCTGGTCAATTTGGACCTTCTTGGCGGGGCGGTCGTTCTTGTCGGCATTGCGCTTGCGCTTCTTCTCGCTGAGGTCGGGCATGGCTGTGGATGGCGGTGGTGTTGCTCGGGGCTCGCGCGGGCGGTGACTTTTTTTTGGGCGCGCGGGTGGTTTTTGGCGCCAAGAACGGGCGCGGCCTGTCACCGCCCGCGGCAGCAGCCGTTCCATTCGACGCGCCACCCTCATCGCGCAGTGACGCAACGCGCGCGCCATTCGCATTGGCGTGCGACTACAGATCTTGTTTGACTGCGCCTGATCACTTGCCACAACCCACCCATCCATGTTAGTCGCTGGCCTGGTCCAAGGATATCAATCCGCGTCACTCTTTCTCGCCCCTCTGCTCCCGTCACTAACTCATCCTTCCCCGCCTAATATTTGGCCTTTGTCCGCCCATCCCCTGCTTCTCCCCTGCGCAGACTACATCCTCCAAGCACGAGCAGCGCCATGTCCGGGATTTTAACCACCATCCAGTCCCTTGCGGGCACTGTGCAGGAAAAGGCCCAGAATGTCCTCGACAGCCTATTCCCGCCCGAGAAGCGGGCCGAGATGTTCTCGAGGCTGCAAGCATTTGCCGTCAACAATCCAAAGCTCTCTGTATGTCCCCATTTTGATCCTCTTCAAGCTGCAGTACTGATAAACCCACCTAAAGGCGTTCCTCCTCACGAACTTCGCCTTGACCGGCCTGCCGCTCATCATGTTCGCCGTCTTCACCCTCACCGTTTTCGTCTTCTCCCTGGTCGCCGCTCTTCTCGTCGCCGTCCTTGTCGCCCTTCTTGCCACGGCTTTCATGGTCGGCGTCGCTCTCCTCGTCGTCCTGCCCACCATCTTCCTCACCACCATGGGCGCTTCGTTCTTGTTCTTGTGGGGCCTTGGCGGCTACTACATCATGAAGTGGTTCAACCAAGGAGGAGAGGGCCCGGCTGCAAAGGGTACTGCCATCGGCGACAAGCTGAACAACCTGACTGGCGGTAGGCTTGACTTCCTGATGAACGACACCCGGAGCCAGGCCTACAAGAACGGCGCCGAGAAGAAGGACGACGACAAGAACGAGAGCGAAAAGAGCACGAACGGCTCGAACGAGGAGAAGCGCAAGCCCAGGAAGATCAACCAGGCCGCCGATGTTGGGAACGCGAAGGACCAGGTTGGGAATGCGAAGGACCAGGTCGAAAAGACTGCCAACGCCGACGGTATCAAGAAGAGGGCCGGAAACACTACCGGCACCGCTACCAGTGCTGTTGGGGCTGCCAATGGTGCTGTTGGAGGTGCCACCGGTCTGACTTGACGCGGTGGCAATTTGTTTTGACGGCCGAAATTGTTACTAGCTTCTAATTCTCGTGTTGTTCATCCTATATCCTTTTTCTGCGTGGAATGCATGGCGGGTGCGTTGGGGGTTTGGATTTGATAAGGTTTGCATCGTGCTATAAGACTGAGCTAAGATCGAGACTTCTCCTTAGCGTTCTTTCAATTCTTCGGATATGTTTATTCAGGTAGCAACACGCTTAGCGGTTTATAGTTTGAAAGCAATGAGCCAAGCTTCATGTGGCGTGGTTTCCTGGATGATCGCCATCGGCCCACTTGTTCGGCCCCCCACGCTTTGGTTGCCTATTCACCTCTCCAACCCGCCATAAACAAGGCTCGTGCAACGCCCTTCACTTATTGGTCGGCAGAGCATGGGCTCTCTGCTCATCGGAGAATGTTCGACATACTGTTCGATTTCCACATGGGACCACACCTGCGCCACATGGCAACCCATGGCGTCGAGTACACCCCAATCCCACCAGGAGCACGGAACTTTCGCATTTTGACCTTGAATCCGTCTGCAGATACATCTGCCACTGTTGAATGCTCCTTGGAAATTGCCTTTCTGGATGATCCCCCCAATTACGAGGCTCTCTCTTACGTCTGGGGGGATCCGACGAGGACGCACTCGGTGACCATCGATGGAAGGATTGTACGAGTCACCCAAAACCTCGAGGTCGCCCTCCGTCACTTGCGACTACCGGATCGGCCTCGCAACCTTTGGGTTGACGCAGTATGCATTGACCAGCAGAACATCGATGAGCGCGACGGTCAAGTCTTCCACATGAGAGAGATATACCAGCGCTGCTCTGTCGACCTCCTCTGGCTCGGCGAGGACGCCTCCATCCTGGAGATTGGCGTCTCCGCCATGGATAGAATCGGTACCATCACTAAACTCGAGCAGAGAAAGTCGCCCCGCCGCAACAATTGGGAAACCTGGCCGTGGGACCGCGACACTTCCAACGACCCTCTGGACGACTCGCCGGCCGACTGGATCTACACTCTCAGGGATCTGTTCCGGAAGCCGCAGGTTTGGCAGCGGGTGTGGATCATGCAAGAGGTTTCCCTGGCGCCGCGCGTGGTGCTGGTCGCCGGCCGCGCGACGCTGCCCTGGGAGCGCATCGACGACTTCCTCGACGTCGACCGACACATCGCAATCTCTGGCTTCCCGGACGCCTTTCACCGAGCCTTCAGCCACGGATGGACCCTCAAAGAAGAGCTCAACTACTGCCTCGCCAACGCCCAAATCCTCGCGCACCAGCGTCGCATATGCGCTCAGCAACGACAGGCACTCGATCCCCACAACCCCGACACCTCCGCCTCCGCCTCCGCCTCCGCCTCCGCCTCCTCCCTCCACAACATCCTCGCCCGCTTCCGCTGCTGCAACGCCACCGACCCCCGCGACAGGGTCTTCGCCCTCCTCAACCTCTCCTCCAACCCGCTCTCCATAACGCCCACCTACCGCGACTCCGTCGCCGCCGTCTACACCAAGACCGCCGTCGCCCTCGTCAACGCCGCCGGCAACCTCGACCTCCTCTGCCAGGGGCCCTGGATCCTCGGCGACCCGGCCCCGACCCCCGACCATCCGCCCCGCAACCCGGACCTCCCGTCGTGGGTGCCCGACTTCGCGAATCCGGGCGCGTTCAAGATCCTGTTCGCGCAGCGGGGCGTCTACGACGCCGCGGGCGAAGGCCTCGCTCCCCCCGGGCAGCCGGCGGCGGCGGCGTCGTCGTCGTCGTCGTCGTCGTCGTCGTCGTCGCTGCCGTTGCCGGTCGAGCTGGCGTGGGGGCGCGGGATCCGGCTGGACGCGTGGGACGCGGGCGAGTTGGCCGTCGTGAGGCCGGCCGATCCGCTCGGGGCCCCTTCGTCCGACACGTGCGCGCACGCGCTCGCGTGGATGCCGGACGAGGTGCTGGAGGTGGGCATCGCGGCCGGGAACCGGTCGCTGGAGAGGTGTCTGAAGCGGGGGGAGGACGAAGATCCGGAGGCGCTGGTGGAGGGCACGGGGGCGGCGTGCTCCAGGGAGAAGAGGAAAAGAATGGGGCCGAAGTTGATGGGGATGGAGGGTTCTTGGGGTGCCTTTGAGGCGTACTGGCGCACGCTGATGCTGGACTGTACGAGGTATCCGGTTAGGAGGCTGCGGGAAGAGGATCTGAGGGAGTTGCGGCCCAAGTTTGCCGCGTGGTTGATGGCTCCGGTGGGTGTGAAGCATAGCGAGTGGACGCGAGTGGAGCTTTCTGAAGGGAGGGTGAAGAGGACGCGGAAAAAGGATTTGGCGAAGGAGGCAAGGAGCACTGTCACTGGACATTTGTTGCAAGTACATTACTGGATCTTTGCGATCTTGGAGAATGGACGATACGCGATGGTGCCCCCGGAGGCGAAAAAGGGTGATCGAGTTGCGGTGCTGAAGGGGGCGAAGACCCCCGTTTTGCTAAGGAAGGTGGACCGAGAACATAGCGGAAAGAATCAGGATTTGACGACGAAGGAGTGGAAATTTGTTGGCTCCTGCTATGTACACGGACTGATGGATGGAGAGGTGGTGACAGGGGCACCTGACCTGGCAAAGAGACAATTCTTTCTGACGTAAGATAGAGTCCAAGAATAAATAATTGATCTCATAACCTCAAGGATTATGGTTCGTCACTCGCTACTTGCATATCAAAAGTGAGTTTGAGGCTTAGTTGAGTGAATCTCCAGACTGTCTGTGCAGCTGAAGCCTGCTTCGCTTGAGCTCCGCAACCTTAGGTTGCAAAACTGATAAAACCATTACATGACAGATCCTCGGACCTCTGTTCAGAAAGCTCGAAAGGAAAACAAGCATGCTGAGCGGCTATGAATGTGGATAAAGTGTATTTACATGATAGACTCTACACTCGAAATGCTTGTGCTTTGCACGAGTATGCTAAAACGCCTATTGATGCTGTATCGCGAGCCTGGGAATCCAGGCCTGACACTCTGCTGCCACACCGCTTCCGCTCCGTAAAAGACTCAGTGTCATTCGTGACAGAGACGTAGTCCGTTTCGACAGTCTCTTGGTGTATGGTAAAACAGGCCGAACTCCGATAACGTCGTTCCCTTTCTATTGCGGCATGCTGCGATTGGCGGGTTGGCAACTCCATGCAATGCAGAACAATCTTCTCCACGAAAGGGTTCAGCAGTGTCCATAAGCCGGTGCTCAGGGTTCGGTCGGAAACTCTCTCTCCCGGGATTGGTATCCAGCACAACTCCTTCCATTCATATCTTGCCCTCCTGCACATCCCACAACTTCCTAATCACCTCATCCGCGCACCCTTCGATCTTCGACCTCTCCCGCTGCGTCATCTTCCTCAACACATAACTCGCCACAACATTTGGCTCCCTGCTCTCGGGCCGCCCAATCCCCACACCAATCCGCACATACGGCGTGTTCGGAAACTGCGCCGCCAAGCTCTTCAACCCATTGTGGCCCCTCGCACTCCCACCCCTCCTCACGGTAACCTTCCCCAACTCCTTCTCCAACTCGTCATGCACAACCACCAGCTCCCCGTCCTTGTACTCCCTCTTCCACCTCCCCCACGCCTGCGCCAACGCCCTCCCGCTGACATTCATCAAGCTCGGGCTCTGCCACAGCGTCCACGCCTCCTCCCCCTCCATCGCGCCCGACGTCTTCTTCTTCCCTCCTTCCTCACCGCCGCCGAGTATCCCCGGCAGCCACGAGAAATTCCTGTTGACGCCGGCCTCCGCCTGCTTGCTGACCAGCCCGTTGGCGAACGACCGGTCCTTCTGCCACGGCGGGAAGTGGCGCAGGTCGCGCACCGCGTCCAGCACCGTGTGCCCCGCCGAGTGCAGCGTGTGCGCGTACGTCGGCGCCGGGTTGCCGATGGACGCGACGAAGAGCGGCACGATCCGGCCCGCCGCCGCCGCCTTCTTCGCCGCGAGTTTCGGGGGCGGCATCGAGCGCGGGATGCTCGCGATGGCGGTGTCGGGTGCGGGCGAGGAGGAGGAGGAGCGGGTGGAAGAGGGGCGGCTCTCTTCGGTGCCGGAGGGTGATGCGTCGTCTTCTTCTTCTGCGGGGATTCGGTTGTTGTGGCGGTTGACGCCTTTCTTGCGATCTCGTTTCCTCTGCGCTGGTGTCCGTTGGCGCGCTGGTTGAGGACTGGACTCGGGCGTGGTGGGGGGAGGCAGGTCTGGTTGCGGTTGTGCTTCGGCTTCTTGCGCGGCGGAGGTGTCGTCGGTGCTGGGAACTTTTTGGTGTTGCGGCGCGTCGGTGTCGGCTTCGGGCACGGCGCACGCGTTGATCGCTTTCGTCATTTCTGGCGATTCGGCCATGCTTGCCAGCTGGATGGGGAAAGTTTTTTTTTTTTGGCGGGATTAAGGTATTAAAATAGAGCTTACAACCGGGAGAGAGCAGTGCTATCTTGTTACTTATATGAGCTGCCTTGAAACCCTGTCGCCGCAATTACCAAGCGGCGTCACCGAAGACGCACAGTCATAATCTGCACCGCCCTCACCGACGACTCAGCCACACATCTGCACCGCCCGATTGATGATCAAAAAGCCCTTGCGCATAAGCTAAATGGATCTACAGAACACTACTCCAACGTCCAACCCAGTAGAGGTATCGTATCCTTCCTTCCCAAAAGTAAACGGGGTTATCAATAAGAGCCGCCCACTCCTGTTGCAAATAATAAGGAAAACACCCTGCCGTGAAACACCAACCTGTATATCGACTCCCCACCCAAAGACAAGAACCGATTACTAAATCACTTAATCCCAAATACCAGAAAACGAGAAAAGAAACGAAAAAGCCAGACAAGAATTCGAAATGCCAGCTCCCAAACAGGAGGGATCGCCACAGAGGACCCATGTACAAGATTAGAGGTATCAACAGAGTACTCCTGCACCGTCCACAATGCAAGTCGTAAAGTCGGAGGCAGTCGTATACTCGTGGCTCGGCTTTTGGCACCGTGCGCGATGCGAGGGACGGATCGCACCCAAGTCGGCGTGTCGAGTGATCAGTTGACATTCATTCCGCCATGCGTGAAGTTGTTGTTCGCGTCTGCACCGATGTAGCCTTTCGACGTTCCGAGATTGTCATCCATCAACGACATGCCGATGCCGCTGTCGTCGAGGTCTTGGCTCTCAAAGTCCATGCCGAATGACTGGTATTTGTTTTGGTTGAAGGACTCTTGGGCGTTTCGACCATTCACTGCGGCGGGCCCTGTCAGCTTTAGTCCGCGGACTGGCGAGTGGCTATAACATACTGTCATTACCGGAATCGTCCTTGCCCTGAGTACTCATAAAGCTCGCATCCACCGAGAAGTCTGCCGCGAGACTGAACCGACTCTCGTCCTGGCTATTACCACGAACAGCTCCGCCATTTTCTGCCCTGTTTTCCAACGATGCCTCCATCGGTGATAACTGAGACGACATGCGCTTCCGCTCAGGCGCCTGATGTGCCAAGAATCCACCCAGCGACGCAAGCCACAGGCTCAGCTCGTCGACGAAAACCTTGGTGATCCACCATGGGGAAAAGCTAGCCCCGTTTTCCACCGTAATCTCGCGGCAGGCCGCAGTGCCAACGGCACTGATGCAGTGGAGGAGCGTCCGAGCATCGGCATTAGGGAAGCGGGTGCCAAGACTGGAGAGGAAGTTGGCCAGTCGATCAATAACCGTCTCATTCGTGATAGGGGAGTCGCCGTGCTGCCTTGCCGCCTGAAGCGCTGCCTCTTGGTAATGCGTGCCGTTTTCCAACCAGATAGGTGTCGAAAGGGGCAATAAAAGGCTCCGGACATCTTGGGTAAGGATCTTGTACGTCTCCTCATAGCCGCAGTTGGGCAGCTCGCTCTCCATAACCCGCTTCGGGTTGACGTAAGTGACCCAGTCCATCCACATCTGGTTCCGGTTTTGGTCGATCATCAGCAGTGCGGCAGCAGCGTGGGCTGCCTGGTTCGCGCGAAGCATTCGGTGAAGCAACTGGGCAAAGAGGGTAGCCGGCTCTAACCTTGCCTCGAGGACGTGAAGCGGATGTCCTTGGAAAGTCTTGCTGATGTGCTTATGCAACTCCCGCGAAATGTTGTTCAAGAAATTCAGGACCACAGGTGGCGTTACTTGCAGCGTAAGTCTTGAGACGAAACGGATCATCTTTTGGTACATTAACCAATCACACTCCCTGATCCATGTTGCCATGGTAGGATGCGCCAACAATTTTTGAACTGGCACAGTGAGTGTGCCGTGGAACGAGGTAAACAAGCGGAAGAATTGCTTCTCCTTGCAGAAGCGAATGCAGTCCACTAGGGAGGTACAGTGAGTGCGATATAAAGCTGTCAATGCGTTCGCGGCGTCGATGTCTGTTTTCGGTGGTACGTAATCGTGAATATTAGGGAGCTCGATTGAGTCGTTCTCTTGGAAATCGTCCTGGTGCGGAGGAGGGAATTTGAGGTGTTGCGTGTACGTGGATGAAGTTTGTCTCGTGGTACCGTAGCCGGGAACGTAGGGTTCGGCAAAGGCGCGGCCAAACGACGGTCTCCCTGTCTCTGTGGATCTCTGCTGCGGTTCGACAGGTTGCTCCTGAGCCGGGAATACGGCGGTGTCTGCTGGTAGCCTTGGCATGTTACTGCGCTAATTGTCAGCATTGGTTATCACTACATCAGAGACGGTCGACCACTACTCACTTGAAATCAATGGCAAGATGTGTAGAGCCCTGGCGGGCGTGGCCAAAATCCTGGCTGTGAGCACTACCTGCGCGCTCAACTTCATGGCCGTCGACCGGATCGTCCACAAGAGCCAAGTCAACATAATGATACTTAGACTCGCCGCGGACTCCCAAGCGTCGTGTGGCAATACCAGGGAAGATGACCCTCACGAGCTTTCCGAAGGAGGCAGGGTTGAGCGGCTGGACGCGCTCTGTTGCGCAGCGGTCGGCGTATTGCGAATAAACACGATTCCGAGGTACTGAGGTCTTCGCATGTTTGCATGTTTGTCTCAGCCTGCAGATGATTAGCATACTGTGTGTAACGTTTGGACGGTCGCCTCACCATAGCATTGCAAACAATTGTTTTGATTTCTCGGCGCGAGAGGTACGCTCAGTGCGTAATACTTCGTCCGCCACCTCCTTCAATGATCTACCGTCGGCACGAGTGAGCATCTCACGCAGTTCTTTGTCGTTGGTGGCGCTGGCAGAGACGCCCTTTTTCTTCTTGTCGTCGGTCTCGGCGCCGCTGGCAGCAGCAACTGGGTTACCGTTGGCGTAGTCGGAAGCTTGCTGTTGCAGATGCATGTACGGGTTCGGCGGCGGATGGGCGTAGGAGGCCTCCTGGGAGTGTTGGGGAATCATCTGGGGCGCGGCATGTTGCTGGTACTGCAGCATCATCATGTTGTCCTGGGGGCCAAGGGAATGGGTGGCCTGTAGCAGGCTCTGGTCGACATGAGCATAATTCATATGCGATTGCGCCTGGTGTCCCATATGTTGCTGAGCCTGGCTAAGACCGTGTTGTGGATACGGCTGCTGGAAGTCGTTGCTATGCTGATCCTGGGTGGTCTGCGACTGCAGGCTGGTGGTCGAAGCACGGCTGAGTGGGCGCTGGCTCGCTTTAGTACTGATGGAAGTGGTGGAGCGCGAGCGCCGGCCCTGGTTGGGCATGGTGGGCATGTGCGGGTGGGATTGGGCCTGCGTTGGTGCTTGGAGGTCAGCGGTTGTTTGTGCGGGTTGCCTTGGCTGTTTACAGCAGCGCCTCGGGCCCGCGGATCCACAAAAATAGCGGTAAGAAGAACTGACCATAGCTGGGCTTCGTGCAGATCAAGGCCTGGCCGCTCTCAGAGCAACTGGCGCTGCAATGGCGTCGATCGGGGGTTTGCCGGCCGCGGGAGATTCCCAAGGCACCGCAGTGCGTGCGACTCGGGCAAAGCCGCGGGCAACGGCAGCAGGGCTCGGACGCTGCAGCAGGTGGAGGCAGCGGTCAGGCGGGGCGGTGCAGACGGGCGGAGCAGCTCGCTGAAGGCTGGGGCTCCTGCGGCGGGAGGTGTGAGGGTTTGGCGAAGGGCCGGGGCGGAGAGGGTGAGGATGTTGTGGCTGCAGCTGAGGATAAACAAACCTTCGTTTTCCGTTGCTAGAGCCCGACGGCCGCACGCCTGCCTCAGTCCGACTCCGTCACGTGCGAGGCTTGTTGACGCCGGCAGCTGAGACGCGGCCCAGGCCGAATCATGGATCGCCCTGCAGGACAGGGCGACAGCAGACGCGCACAGGCTAGACGGGCTCTGGCGGACTGCAGCGTGCTGGCGCTCTGCTGGCCGTGGGTGGGCAGGGCGTGGGTGTGGGCGATGATGCGGGCGGGTAGCCAGGCCAGGCCTGTCGTCATCGGACCCTCGATTCCGCCGACACAAAGCAAACTCACGCGCTCTCGTCCACCTGTTCTCATCCACCAGCTCCATCTGCAACCTCGCATCTGCACCCATTTTCCTCAATCTTCATCACCCAACCAACCCCACACGCTATACACAATGTCGTTCCAGGAGAAGGCTCAGCACCAGATTTCGCAGCTCGACAAAGAGGTACGTTGCCGCCAGGCCTTCCCTGTCCCGCTCGCGGTCGCAATCTCGACGCCGAGCACGACCACCGCTCCGTCACCACCAACGCTGCGCTAGAGCTCACCGCTGACCCGTCACACGCCTACAGCTGTCGAAGTACCCGGCCCTCGTGAACCTCGAGAAGCAGACCAACGTGCCCAAGGTCTACGCCATCCTTGGCGTCGCGGCCATCTACTTCTTCCTGATCTTCTTCAACATTGCCGGCGAGTTCCTCGTGAACGTCATCGGCTTCGCTCTGCCCGGCTACTACTCGCTGGATGCCCTCTTCTCGACCACCAAGGTCGATGACACTCAGGTACGTGGCCCCCGCCGCGGGTTGTGGCCCGCACACCGCCCCGCACGTTTGAAAATAGCTAACAGTCCTCGCAGTGGTTGACGGTACGTCGAACAAAGAGCCTCCAGAGCTCCCCGCCATCCCTTTCATTGTTACTGACAGATTTGCCGTACAGTACTGGGTTGTCTTTGCTTTCTTCACGTAAGTGCCTGGTTCTGCGCTTATCGCACGATAGCTTTGGCTGATAACGATTGTAGCGTGTTTGAGAGCCTGGTCAATGCTGTCTACTGGTTCCCCTTCTACTACACTTTCAAGTTTGTCCTGATCCTCTGGATGGCTCTGCCCCAGACCTCGTAAGTACTCGAGATCCGACGATGTGCACTGGGCAGTCGGCTGACGTATCTACACAGTGGTGCCCAGGTTGTCTTCCGCTCCTTCATCCAGCCCGTTTTCGCCCGCTTCTTCTCGCAGAGCGGCTCTACCGCTGCCAACCTCCGCGCCGCCGCCGACCAGGCCAAGGCCGAGTAAAGCGGCTCTCGCATTTGAAGCGAAGCAAAACGAAAATCTGAGCTGCTACTGCTGCAACTCAGCTGGCTGGTCATATTCCGAATCGACAAACTATCTGCGGAATATCGACGGTCTACGATTGATCATCTTTCGGGCGAAGGAAAGCTCCGGGGAGCGTGTTAAAGGTAGAGAATGCAGGTGGATGATCAAGTATGGAAGGATGCAACTATGACTGCTATGGATAGACGATTCCGAGTAATGACAAAAGGGATGTGCATCTAGCTTCACGTGTTTCTGGCTCAGTTGTGTTTGTGCGGAGGGGCTCCCAGGCTTCACGCCATGCTTGCGCATTTCTGCTCCTCGTTCACCGCTTCGGCTCCCATTTTTCGTCGCTAGCTAGCGCGTTCTTCACGAGGCGGAGGTGAGATTTCTGCGCCATCATGACGAAATACCCCATACTCTGCGTTTCGATCGGGAGTTCTCCACTAAATTTCACATGCTCGACGTTCGGTCGCAGTTCCATGTTAGCGATCCCGGTCGATCTCATGTCAGGCAGGCATCCCGTCAACAGCGGCTTCTCTCGAGCTCGAAAATTTGTTGTCACAGCTGACTGGGGCCAAGGGCCGAAAAAGAGATTGAAGCGTACAGGCCACGTTCGTTGGCAGACCGCTCAGCACAAGGCTGCACCAAGTTTTTCGTACCCGACAGCCCGACCACGTCATAGGCGCCGTGTGATTTTTAACTAACAGAAAACCCGGGGGATTTCTCGGCCCCGTACCCCATTTTAGCTCCAACAACGCATCACCGTTCCCAGCCTGTCGTTTGCTAGCCGCGCGTTCGGATCGGTTCGAAGGGTTTGCGGAATTCCATTCGAGAAGGAGCGTGGAAGGAGGCGAGCCGGCCCAAGGCGCCCAACGCGTGAGCGCGTTGGAGGAATTCGCTGCTGATGGCGGATTATGTAACGACCTTCGCGGCTTGCCGGATTGGCTGAGAATGGAGGCTGGCTTGGTTGATTGGCGGTGGAGCGCGCTCTAGTGTCCTGACGTGGAAGCGCGTATTGGGTTGATAGGCCATGAGGCTGATGGCGATGTTGATCGTGCTATGCTGTTCCTCAAGTTCGGACAGGTCAGTGGATTATGGCTGCCGTCCAGAGCGGCGGTACCGCGAACACATACATAGACGCCAGAAATAGAGCCAGTTTAGCGCCAGCTGCCCGCCAAATGTTGCACGAACGCCCCCTTCCCCCACCCTCACCCAACCAGCTGGCCGATAATGACTCTAGGCTGAACATTCAGGAATGCGTCCCTCCGTGTGATGGCGCGAATGTTAGCACCGCTGATGCGGTACAGGGAACGAGAAATGATCATGCGATACGCTAGACCTCCAACCCATGTCTGGTAACTGTTAGCTTGGACCCCTTCGGTGGGACGGGCGTTGAATACCGTTTTGGTTGAAGCAGAGAGCGGGTACCGGCGCAGGTACGGTTTTTATCACTTTGCGCCGCCTCTTTGGCTTTGCAGGACAAGCCATGATGGCTGCAAATTCATCGCTCCAGAGATGTTAAGATGGTCGAAATTTACATTTGGACATTCGCTTGATCTGTCCATCTAGAGAGAGGAACACCTTTCGCGAGCGCAGGGGGGAAAAGTTTTTGCTGGTATATTGAAATCTTGATTTGACTTTATGAGCGAAGGCTCGCGATCACTGTAGGATGTTCTAGATTGGGGCAGTGAATCGACCTCTCATTTTGAGACAATCCTTCACCTACGAGCTAACTAGTTTGATAGTAGAATGGATTAGCTCTCTTGTTTTCACCTTCTTTCTCGGCCGCAGGTTTTCACGCAGGCCATCTAATGCTTGTGACCATGGTGGTGATGGTGGCCATCCTCTCCATGCTCCTGCTCCTCGCCCACCGTCCATTCTGCCCAGTACGCGTCATCCCACCACTCATTCAGCTTCTCCTCCTTCCTCTCCAAGTCTATATCTGTCCTACGCATGAGCTTCTCCCACTTCTTGAACTCTTTGTCAGTCAGCAGGCAAGAGTCCAATATCGCTTTGATCTTCTTCTCGTCCAAGCTCTCGCCGATGAACACTATTTCCTGTCGTCTGTCTCCCCACTTGCCCGCGAAGTCCCTCCTGATGGCGGCCGCGACTTCTTCATTTGGCGCCCATTCCTCCTCGGGCAGTTCGCAGTACCAGTCTTGCTCGTACTCGACGCGCAGCATCGCGCCTGCGGTGTTCCACGAGCCCGCTTGCTGCGGTCTCGTCGCGAACCACAGCCAGCCCTTGGAGCGGTGCATTTTGGCCCAGATCGAGTCGGCAGCTTTGGCGGCAACGATGGTCGCCGGGTCGGTTGGCAAGGACTTGAAGAAGGGGTCATCTTCCTCATCTTCCTCCTCTTCTTGGTCGACCAAGCCTTCGCCTTTCGAGTCTTTGCGCTTGGTCTTTGCTTGTTGCTGGGCTGTCTCCCCGGAAGAAGGGGCATCGGGCAAGGCTTCGTCATCATCGGTGCCGACGGCGTTGGAGCTACCTTCGGCCCCCGAGCCTTCCTCCTCGTCCTCTTCATCTTCATCTTCATCTTCCGGCTCAGGCTGGATGAGGACGAACTTGCCCGCAAGCTGCTTGTACAACCTCATGGGGTCGAAGGGCTTGCGTGCGCGGTAGACGAAGCTGTTGATGCCGTATCTGTGACAAAGAAGGCAACTGGTCAGCAATCAAACTCTTCGGTAGAGGGCGGCCTGAGAAACTCACTCCACTGTTTCAGGCTTCGGCGCCACCTTCTTCTTGCCATTCACATCCATCACGAACATTTCCTGCAGACTAGCCAGCCAGCCGCTCATCATCTGCGCCTCCTCGAGCTTGAAAGCACCGGTGCCGACAATCTCCTTGGCGTCCACCTGCGCGTGGCGCGTCTCAATGACCTTGGCCTTCGGGTTGAGCGCCTTGATACAGCCCCGGATCCGCTTGCGTGTGGCGCGGTCCACCGTGTCCGTCTTGTTGACGACGATGACGTTGGCGAACTCGATCTGGTCGGCCATCAGATCCGAAACGGTGCGCTCGTCCTCGGCCGGCACCTGCTCCGCGTTGCCGTCACGCGCATAGCGGTCCGTCAGGAAGTCAGCCGTGTTGAACTCGGCGAAGAAGCGGAAGGCGTCCACGACGGTGACCATAGTGTCGATGCGGGCGATCTTCTCGAGTCCGCCGGCTTTGGCACTGTGGTTTTGGATGATACGGTGGTCAGCAGAGGACTCACGGCAGGGGTGACGGATGATCCGGCTCTACGTGTGTGTACGTACACTTTCTCGATGACCGCCCGGTCTTCAAGATGAATCTCTTTTGGTATGTCGAGCATCTCCGCGCTGAGCGCGGCTGTGAAAGTTTCTGCGACCTGTTGCGGTTCGCTGATGCCGCTGCTTTCGATGAGGACGTAGTCGAACTGACCGCCCCAAGCCATGTTGGCTAGCTCAACCAGGAAGTCTCCGCGGAGTGTGCAGCAGATGCAACCTAACCGATGGTATAAGTTTTCAGATCAAGTTGATGCTGCGAAGTGTAGATTTGGAGGTGTGGACGCGTACCATTTTGCATCTGCACAAGGTTGGCTTTGTCTTCCTTTCCTGACAGCCGAGCGACGTGAGCACCGTCGATATTCACTTCAGCCATGTCGTTCACAATGACGGCAATCTTCAAGCCATGGGCGTTGGATTGGAGGATTTGCTTGAGAAGCGTCGTTTTGCCACTGCCCTTTAACACCTGTTAGCCTTTGTTGTGTGGAACACCTCCGTGAAGCTCGACTTTAAGTTCGGGTCTTGCAACCACCAAGTGATTCTGAAGACAGTGAGGACACATCGACATACCAGGAAGCCTGAGAGGACAGTGACAGGTAGCAGCTTCTTCTCCATCTTCCTCTTTGTTCCAGTCACCATCGTGTCTTTGGAGTTAGAGTTAAGAAGTTGCAAGGGAGGGGAGTTGAAGAGTGGCAGTGCCACGAAATGAAAAGCAATTTATAATTCAGTCGCCCCAGAGTGTGGCCTTATGCCCTGTTTTTCGCGAGCCACGCTCAAGGGCACAGCCGGCGCCTTCCATATCAGTGGTAATTGTCGTCAGAGAACCTTGGCGAGACTGAGCACCTTGGTGTCCATGAGCACCTTGGAGGATGCCCTGGTGGTCCTACAGGCCCATCTTTGCATCCACCACCAGAATGATCTACCAATGAGAATGCGTCATATGGTCAGCGGTTTCCGTTGCTTATCTCTCTGCTCCGCGAGTGGCTGTTCGTGGATCCGTCTTTAAGGGTCCGACGTTGACTTGTGGCGGACTACATCCTCAACCGACCAGCGACAAACTAGAGCAAAGCGGGCTAACCACATCCCCTGAAGATTCAACAGGAGGGCCCACCAAGGACGAGACATCCAGCTAATAAGCGATAGCCGATTTAGCACAAGCTACACGGGCAAGAAGGCATGATTGGTGTCACTATGTGCAAAGGGTGACTTGGAGTTGCACTGCAGTCTGTGAACAGGAGGAAGAGGGGCAGCCGCATAGTCACTTTCGTTTCAATATCTTGTACCCACAGCAGATCAAGGAGGATTTGCCCTTTCTGATATTAGGATCGGAAGGCGGACGGATTTATGAGTGGCCGGAAAAAAGAAGATCACGCACAAGTAGGGATGAAATCGTTCCATTGCTTTCAATTATCAGTCTAAATGTCGACAGACGGGCAGTCTTCTACGCCAGGTCTTTCAGCTTCCCTCATCATCCCCACGCGGATGCGTGGTTGCCATAAGCTCAACGGATCGCGCCTAACGGCTTATATCCAGCACTGGCTGGTTCCGGAACACCGTCGGGATTGCTTTGGACGCTTCACGTTCGGGAAATGTGGCGAGATTGCGTGACAGTCGAATGGAGTCACCGAGATTTTTGAAGATCAACCGAGGGTCCTTCTGATCTCATCCGGGGAAGACGCTGTCCTGTTACAACTGTTAGGGATAGTGCTCGGCAGAGATGGACGCGCCAGAGCTTACAATGAAGCTGTCCAGTCCCAACTCGAAAAGTTCATTGGCCACCCCAGCACCACCTGGATGCTCCACAGGCGAGAGAGGGTTCTTCACGACAAACTCTACGTAGAGGTTTGCCCATATCTGGTGTAGGACTATACGGAGGTTGTTTGTTTTCGTGTCGGTGAGCATGACGAACTTCAGGCGGGTCGGCGTCTCATAGTAGTGGAGTTTGTATTCGCCGGTGCGGAAGGAAAGAAAGCTGCGAGCAAGCGGGAGCATTAGCGACAGGCGTGCAGGGAGCTCACGGTGGGAACACGTACGTATCGTCCTCTCCGCCTAGCTGCTTAACCATGTTTCGCAGAGAGAAGACGGCGCCGAACATGAGCTTCGCATCGTCTTCTTTGGACAGGGCCTTGCGGCCAGCCTGGGGGTCGCCGTCGCTCATAAGACTGCCGCCAGAGGTAGGGCGACCGGCCTTGGTGTGGCCGGAGGGACGCAGCCATCGCTTGCTGTAGATGCACTCGGCTGCAAGACGGTGAGCAGGTTGCGCAAGTCAAGGGAGAGCGCGGGGCGGCGTACTATGGCGATCGAAGATGTAGAAGGAGTAGATGACCATCTTGGCGGGGGCTATCGGTCGGGGGTGGTGCGGCGAGATGCGGGTGCGAGATGCGGGATGGGTGGATCGGAGGTTATGGAGACCGACGCTGCTTTGAGTTCCAACGGCGGGTCAAGCTTTCCAAGACGACAAGGGTCCAGGAAAGATCGGCCTGGCGCGGGGTGCAAGCGCATCAGCCTGAGCTTCAACCAAACCCACCGCGCTGCAGCGCTCACACTCCTACCTCCTTCAAGCCCTCCCAGCTGCTTCTGCGCGCGCATTCATCCTCCATCGCTTTTGTACCACTTCTCTCAGCCCGCCTTCATCTCTACCCCGGTGGCAATGCCGCAGCCCTCGTCGCGCTTGCAACAGCACCTCTCCGCTGACGATATCCCGGGCCTATACCCCTCTCACAACCTTTCCCTGGCCGTCCCCGATGCAGACGAGTCCGGCAGGCCCCCTGCGATCAAGCATGTGTATGCGCCCTGGACTCTGCCACATCCCTCCACCACTTGGGCTGACCCTGATGCTTTCCGCGAACAGCTCTGCGCCCGCTTACCAGAGTCCCCTGCGCCACCACCGCCGCGCTCCCTCTACCAGCAGAGAAGTCAAAGTCTGTGTTTCGTACTCAATGACTTGCGCCACTACCCATCCTGACTATGTCGCACCGTAGGAAACGTTGAACGCGCGATCCGAGTACAGCAACAGCGAGGACGATGGCACAGCTCAGCACCGCATCAACCAATATATAATCGACCAGGAGATCGGGAGGGGCTCGTTTGGCGCTGTTCATGTGGCAGTGGACCAGTATGGGAACGAATATGTAAGGAATCTGTCGTCACGACTTCCGGCACCACCCTTTCAGCATATGCCAATCATATACATCCGAGGGCTCTGTACTGAAAAGATTTTCACAGGCGGTCAAGGAGTTTTCAAAGTCACGATTGCGGAAGCGAGCGCAGTCGAACATGCTTCGTAGTCCCGGCGTCAGGCATCGCAAGAACCAGCATTCTGCTGGCCGCGGTTTCAACCTCCCCCTCCACCGTCACTCCGGCAGTGAACCCAACAACTCATTGGACCTCATCAAAGAGGAGATTGCTGTCATGAAGAAGCTCAACCACCCCAACCTTGTATCCCTGATCGAGGTGCTCGACGATCCGGACGAGGATTCGTTGTACATGGTGCTGGAGATTTGCAAAAAGGGCGTGGTCATGCGCGTTGGGCTGGACGAGAGAGCAGACCCGTATGATGATGAGCAATGCCGATGCTGGTTCCGCGACATGATCCTTGGTATAGAGTACTGTAAGTGGATCGAAAGCAAGGATCATGTGCTTTTCCGTAGACTGACTGAACGCTTCTCCAGTGCATGCGCAGGGCATCATTCATCGCGATATCAAACCAGACAACTGCCTGATCACCGATGATGATGTTCTGAAAATCGTCGACTTTGGTGTCTCTGAAATGTTCGAGAAGGACTCGGAGATGAAGACTAAAAAGTCAGCAGGCTCTCCGGCGTTCATGCCTCCCGAGCTTTGCGTCCCGAAGCACGGCGATGTATCTGGCAAAGCCGCTGACATTTGGTCAATGGGCATCACGCTGTACTGCTTGCGCTTTGGGAAGATACCTTTCGAAAAGACAGGGATGATCGAGCTCTATGACGCAATCAGAAACGACGGTGTTGCGTTGGAAGAGTGCGAGGTGGACTTTGCTGATCTGATGCACCGGATACTGGAAAAAGACCCGGACAAACGCATCACCATGGATGAGCTCAGGGTATGTTGTGAAATGCAGTCTTCAGTTATTTCAGTGAGTTGACTGGTTCAGAACCACCCCTGGGTAACTCGAAGAGGAACGGATTGCCTTTTGCCCAAAGAAGAAAACATCGCCACTATAATCGACCCCCCTACGGAGGAAGAAGTCAATGCTGCGATCACAGGAAACATGGGCCACTTGATCACTGTGGTAAGCATCCCGCGCCATTCTTTATATGGTCGATACTTACACTACGCCAAGATGAAAGCGGTAAAACGATTCAAGCAGCTGCTCTTTAAAAAGCGGCCTGACCTGATGCAAGGAATTTTTGGTCACCGCATGGTTGCACCTCCGCTCTCGATGCGCCCGTACGGGAGGATAGCAAGGTCGAACAGCGAAACGACCGACAAAAGGCAGTGTGTAGAGAGCACGCTAGCAGCAGAGGGTGTCCATCACGACATAGACGCGTCTCAGAAGGTCGAGCAGTTGGCGGATCACCTCCATGACGCAGGCCTCGCGACAACTGGAAGTGCGGGGCAGTCACCACGGCTCGATCCTCGAGACACGCAGTCATCACTTACTCCTACTGAGCCCCGAACGCCGCGACTGGAGATTGGCAAAGGACAGGCTCATGATCCCCTAGAAGACCAGTTGTTTCTTGACCTCAACTGCCCCGCAGGAGAGGAATTGCCCCCTGATCATCAGCATATGGTGTGCGAATCGCCAGGTGCGGTGGATATCGACGTGTACGAAACGGCTTACGAGGAAGAAGTGCAGAAAATCTTGGCCGAGCGCGGGCAGAGGCGGCCGACGCTCTATCTCACCCGGCGCGTGGAGGGCAAGGAATCGATCCGACGGAATCCGAGTCTTTTTGATGCCTTGCAGTTGGGCAGCGAAGCACCCAAGCCTGCAGTTTCGGCGCTAGCCAAGCTGGTCGAGAAAGCCAAGAGCAACGTGCAGAACGATGCGGGCGAGGCCTCTGGGGAAAGGGCGGCCTGATCGCCCACGGGGGCACTCAATGGCAGCTATTCCTGGGGCAGGACGGAGAGCAAAAGCAATAAACGAGGCAGCACGAGCTCGCGGCCGGCCGCGGGCGTGTTGCATGTTCACACATGTAATTCGCGAGGGCATACAGCATAGACAACAGAGGGATACACAACCGCGTAGCACAAGAAAGCTTACTTGGATCGACGGCAATCGGCGGGCGCTTCCGTACACAGGCCAACGGCCACCTCGTGTCCTCTGTCGCCCTCTTCATTCGTTGCATGGTGGCAGGGTGACCTCAATGGCGCATGTATCCAGATTACTGCGGCCGTGTCTTCAGAGTAATAACAGGGCATAACATTTGGCTTCTTGGCGATGCTCACGTTGGTGTCACAAGAGGGGCAAGCGGTATCGGGAGGCTTTTCAGTCTGAAGCCACTTAGGCACCCCGCCCAAAGTAAGCTGATGCATGCAGGGCAGGAGTACCTGCGCGTACAGAAGGGAAGCGTGCGGCATTTCTAGGGTATTGTCGCGTAGAGCCGGCCGGAAATGCAGCGCCCAGCAAGTCAGATTGTGCGTTCGCGCGAACTGTGGCGGCGGCGATCGCGCGTGCAGAAGTCGGGCATTGCATGGCGCGATGTGACGGTCGCAGGCGGGATGCGAGCGGGGAGGTGGTGTTGAGGCGAGGGCCGCAGGTCGCCGGATCGGGGAGGCTACACTTGCGGATGGTGTTGAGGTCGCGGCGGTGAGGGATTTAATCATTGGCCTCCCGCTTTGCCGTCGCTGCGCTGGACCGGCTCTTCTGAGGGAGGACGGCTCCGGATCGAAGGGCTTCCTGGTTTTGTAAGCGCGAGGCAGTGCCGCGTCTAGCGCATCCGGGATGGCAGCGCGGCCTTTTGGTTCAAGCGAAATTGGAGAGGGGCTGTCCAGCGGTCGGCCGCATCGTCACGGATTGGGGAGGTTGACGCGCGCTCGTCCGGCGGCCGATGCGGGCGGATCGTATGGCCGGCCGGCTGCGACTTGCGGGGCCACATCGCCGGCGAGCGCCACAGCCACGCGCAGGGCTGGCGGCGGGCAAGTGTTGCAGGCGCCTGGCGGGCGGCACAGCGGGGAGCGTGAGCGCGAGCGCGTGGACGGCGGGGAAACAAGCACCGGACAAGCCAGCACCGCTGTCGTGGACCTGATGAAAGAACGGTGGATACAGGGCATGACGTACAGCCGCTGTCCAGCTGTCCAGCTGCGGCGGGGCTGATGAGCCTGCTGCGCCCGCCCCAATCACTACCACCGGCGCCCGCACAGCATGCCGCAGCACGGTGAGCGCATGCGGCAGTGAAGAAGGCCACAGCGACGCTCGTGTGCACCGCGCAACAGCTGCTGCGGCTCTCTCTGCCCGCGGGCCCCGCGGCCGCTCTTGCACTGCTCAAATCTTTTCCTCCCGACGACCGGTGGTTGTAAAATAGCGCACACACTGGCACGTTCTTCCACTTCCGCGCACCACGCTGCCCGCGCTTGAATAATCACTTCAAATCCGCCGCCTGCGACAGCACGCGCCCCCAAGCCCGAGCCTGAAAAGCGACAAATCTCTGCCCTCCCCGTGCCTCCTCCCGCATTCGCGCACTTTGGCCCTGCGCGCTTCCGGCGGTCAACAACGCCCACGGTCCGTGTCACACGCCGGCGCAGTTTGTCAGCCGGTCGAGTCGCCAGCAAGTGGCTGCTCCAAGCACTACGCGCCTCGGCTGCCAAGGAAGGTTCGCCTTCCTCCGACCGCTTTACCTCGCTGTGCCCACCCTGCTCCCCACGCCTTGCGGACAACCTCTTCCTCCCCCGACAGCGGGCGCTCTCCCACACAACGCCGTTTTGCGAGACCAATAACACACCCTCCTGGGCTTTGCCCCAGCCCCGAGACTCTCAAGTCTCAGCCGACTGCGCGCCGCCGACTGCCCTCTTCTCCGCCCGTCACCGCCTTTAAGTCCGACCACACACCCTGTCACATCATGGCCAACAAGACCTCGCCGGCCGTGAGCTCAAAGGCGACCGGCTCCCCCGTTGCCTCCACCTCCGCCTCGTCCATCGCCTCATCCGACGGCAACTTCGCCCTCCCTCCGCCGCAGCATGCCACTCTTGCGCCGCCAGCCAACGGCGCGCAACCCGCCGCCGCCGGCGCCGCCGCAAGGCCCAACCTGCCCGCGAAGAAGCCCACCATGAGCTCGAGGATAAGCGGCATCTTCGCCCGACGCGAGGATTCCCGGGACAGCTCCAGAGTCAACCTGGCGTCCGAGAAAATCCCCGAAAAAGTAGCTGAAGCCAAGGTGGCGAATGGCGACGGCCCGACCAGCTCGCCCAAGCCGGAGCCGCGCCGTCAAGCCTCCCTGAACGAGAAGAAGCCTGCCAGCTTGGTGGATCGCTCCAAGAGCAACGCTGAGAAGAAGAAGGAGCAACAGGCCGCCGCCAATATCTCGAAACGTTTCAAGCACCTTGAGGATGCCGGCCACGAGCATCAACTCCGAGTCCAGAGGCGCGAGGAGAAGCTCAAGGATATGTTCCAGAACTTGATGCTCGGAAAGAAGAAAGAAGCGAACCCCGAGGAGCAGCCTCTGAGCCTGATGTCGGGATGGGTCGACCAGCTGCGCAACGACAAAGAGAAATTCAACATAGACCATAAGGCCGGTGCTAGCTCTTCCATGACGCTGGTGCAAAAATACGGAAAGTGTCAGGAGATCATCGGACGCGGCGCGTTCGGTATTGTCAAGATAGCCCATAAGCAAGACCAGCGGGATCCCAAGCGCGAGCAGCTGTTTGCCGTCAAAGAATTCAAGCAGCGCCCCGGTGAATCGGACAAGAAGTACAACAAACGCCTGACCTCCGAGTTCTGCATTTCCTCTTCCATGCATCACCCAAACATCATCAACACGCTCGATCTCATCCAGGACGAGAAGGGTGAGTTCTGTGAGGTCATGGAGTATTGCGCTGGTGGAGACCTTTACACTCTCATTCTCGCGGCTGGCCAGCTCGAGGTTGTCGAAGCCGACTGCTTCTTCAAGCAGCTTATGCGCGGCGTTGACTACCTTCACGGTATGGGTGTCGCCCACCGTGACCTGAAGCCTGAGAATCTTCTTCTCACTTCTCACGGAGCAATAAAAATCACCGACTTCGGTAACGGCGAGTGCTTCCGCATGGCCTGGGAAGAGGAAGCTCACATGACCGCGGGCATCTGCGGTTCGGCGCCATACATCGCACCCGAGGAATACGTCGATGAAGAGTTTGATCCCCGAGCTGTTGACGTCTGGGCTTGCGGCGTCATTTACATGGCCATGAGAACCGGGCGCCACCTTTGGCGAGTCGCAAAGAAGGGCGAGGATGAATTCTACACCAAATACCTCGAGGACCGTAAGGAGGAATCTGGTTACAGGCCCATCGAGGTGCTCCGTCGTGTAAGATTGTCCCTTTCCCCCGAGTTTGGAAACGGCTAACAGGCTGGCAGCGTCAATGTCGGAACGTCATATATTCAATTCTCGACCCCAATCCCAACCGCCGCTTGACCGCAGAAGAGGTCAATCGGTCGGAATGGGTTGACCAAATACGTCTCTGCAGGGCCGGAGACGAAGGATTCTAATGCACTTGGGTGGGACATTTGGGATTTGGCGTTGGAAGACCGCTCACTTGCGATGACGATTATGCTCTTCTTCTGCCGTAAGTCTCATGATGGTCCGTAGCACTCGACGCGGGCCCCTTTTCTCTTCGAGCTCTCATTGCACTTCTTTTTTCGGCGTATGCATTGCTTTGTTCGAGCGCAGCATACCCTTTCCATGGCATGAGACGCGTTATATCTCTGCGTGCATGGCGTTCGAAGGCATGCTCGGGTCTAGGTGCGCGCAATTTCTCTTTTTCCATTCCCCCCCTTTTTTTCTTGTTTTACCTGATTGAAGCACACACATTGTTCATGTAGAGTGACGAGAAGGCCGGATGGGTGGTACTTTGAAAGACGGTCCTTAGCAAGGCCGATGCATGCATACGGGCAAGTTTTGGCGGCAGCGGTACTTAAAAGGATCAGGTATGTCTACGCGCTCTTGTGAGAGAGGCAGCGATTGAGGGCGGGGGCTGGAGGTGGCGAGAGAGTGGCATGGGTGGTGGCCGCCCCCGCGCCCGGGACGATAGTAAATGATAAATCAGATGTTGGAAATAAGGCAGTGCATATGCGGTGATCGGAAAAGTCTGCAGCGCGGGAAGTGGGCTGCAAGCCAGGGCAGGCAGTTGGTGGTTGGTGGTTGCACACCGCTGCGGCGAATGCCGGGGTCCAGACGGGCGCGGCTGAAAGACCTGAGAGCTGGCTTCTTCGACCTATGACATCGCCTCCTGCACCTCTCCTGCTGCGAGCTTCCGCTGCCCTTTCCTATGCACCCATCAAGTGTCGACTGACATGTTCAAGCAATGTGCAAGCTTGGCCGACATGTCTTCCTCGCGGCTGTTTTCCTGCACACCGTCGCTTTCGCCGATACCACCACCGAGTCCGCCGCTCTCCCCCTCGACGTCCACCCGCCGATAAGCTCCTTGCCGTCCGTCTCCACCTGCAGGTCCAGGGAAATCAATTACATCACCCACACTCTGCCGCAACAATGCCTAAAGTCACGTCCGCCACCGACTGCTGCCGCGACTGCTGCAAACGAAACCGTGTCCGGCGAAGGTGGTCCTTCAGCTCCAGTCGCCGCCCCCACAGGCAGTGATGCTGCTGGCCAGGCGGAAAACGAAACCATCTCGAGCTCCACAACCGGCGCGCAATCGCTCGGTATTTCTGGTGCGACCGACGAGGTTTCCGCCACGGGATCGCAAAGCGCAGCAGGCACTGCGCAGCCATCCGCGGAAGCTGTGCAAAGCGACGGCCAGAAACCAGGCGAGCCGGAGGCCGAAGCTGAAGCCGAGGGCGACTCCCCGCTGGACAATGCCAACTTTCTGTCTTTCGAAGAGTGGAAGACGCAGAATCTGGCGAAGGCTGGACAATCGCCGGAGAACGTGGGACAAGGCCGCGGGACGGCTGGCGCCCAGGGACGGAAGCCGAGACCCGTCAACATCAACAGCGAATTGGATTTTCTTGGAGAGGACACGGAGATCGAGCTGGATTTTGGATTTGGCAACAAAGCTGACCGGACGGCAGCCGTTTCGGCCTCGGGCCAGCAGCAGGCGACGGCGGAGACCGCTGAGGGCGGTGCCGCCGGGGAGCTGTCACACAGGCCGCGGAGCAAGGACGCCGGGAAGACGTGCAAAGAGCGCTTCAACTACGCCTCTTTCGACTGCGCTGCCACGGTGCTCAAGACGAACCGGCAGTGCAAGAGCTCGTCGTCCCTCCTGGTCGAGAACAAGGATAGCTACATGCTCAATGAATGTGGTGCCGAGAACAAATTCGTCATTGTTGAGCTTTGCGACGACATTCTAGTCGACACCGTTGTTCTTGCCAACTTCGAGTTTTTCAGTTCCATGTTCCGCACCTTCAGAGTCAGCGTGTCCGATCGTTACCCGGTGAAGCTGGAACGCTGGAAGGAGCTTGGCACCTTCGAGGCCAGAAACAGCCGGGACATCCAGGCATTCCTCGTTGAGAATCCGCTAATTTGGGCTCGTTACCTGAGGATTGAATTCCTTACCCACTTTGGCAACGAGTTCTACTGTCCGGTGTCGCTTCTCAGAGTGCACGGCACGACCATGATGGAGGAGTTCCGCCACCAGGAAGAGGCGGCTCGCGGGGAAGAGGATTTGGATGAGGTTATGGAGAGCGAGAGCCAAGCCCTTCCCGCTATTCAACCGAATGCACAAGAGCAAGCGCCTGTTGAGATACCCTCTGCTGAATCACCAAAGGAAGCCGAACCAGCTGCACCCTCGGACGCACCACCTGGAGGGGCTGAAGATTCAACACAATCTGAAACGGCCAATCAAGGCGTCGACGGTTCTCCCACAGCTGAGGATCGGCCCACTCCCAATGACAGTGCTACGTCTATCAACGTTGGCGTGCCAGACGGTAGCACGAGTCAAACTAACTCGCAGCCCGCCTCGTCCGTCACACCACCAGGCCACCCTGACTCGGCAGACCAGCCGTCTAGCAACGTCACTCAAGCGTCGCATAACCAAACCGACGTTGAGCAGCCCAAACATGCGTCGACCTCGACGGACGGCCCACGAGTAGAGGCAGGGCATTCGGCCGGTTCCAGTCAGAATGCCACGAATGCATCCACCAGTGCTTCGTCCGACGCGGACCAGAAGAACCCTCCACCTCCCAAGGATGCGCCCAACGTGGCAGTAAATGGCACGTCGACGAGATCCGTCCAATCTGGCGACGGAACTAAGGGTTCGGCAACGCAGCCACCAAACACGACGCCCACGACTCAGGAGAGCTTTTTTAAGTCGATACACAAGCGCCTACAGATGTTGGAGTCCAATTCGACGTTGTCGCTGCAGTACATTGAAGATCAGTCCCGCATTCTCAGGGATGCATTCTCCAAGGTGGAGAAGCGACAGCTTGGAAAGACGGAGAAATTTTTGGATCAGCTGAACAGCACGGTCATGGCAGAACTAAGAGAATTTGTGAGTGTCTCGTCCACGTGCAGCGCACTTAGGCCGCTAACACACTGCAGAGGCAGCAGTACGACCAACTCTGGCAGTCGACGGTGATTGAGCTGGAGAACCGTCGCGAGCAGCATCAACGGGAAATGCTGGCCATCAGCACGCGGCTGACGCTCCTTGCGGACGAGCTGGTGTTCCAGAAGCGGATGGCGGTGGTGCAGTCAACGCTGATTCTCCTTTGCCTGGGACTTGTCCTTTTCGTGCGGTCGGGAGCCAGCTATCTGGAGCTGCCGCTGGTGCAGCAGATGATGCAGAAGTCCCAAACGGCGTTGCGCCTGCAGTTCGACAGCCCGGCCAGCAGCCCCCCTCCCAATTACCGGCGGCACGGCCATTCGTCGTCGACCGAGGAGCGTAAGCGATTCCGGTTCTTCGGCTCGAGCAGCGGGAACTTGTCAGACGCGTCGACGGACGGGCCGCGCAGCCCAGCGCTGGAGTTCTCGCCGCCGACGCCGACGTCGGACGGGGAGGGCGAGATGTTGACGGCAGGCGAGCAGAGCCCGGAGCCGCTGCGCAAGACGCACAGCAGTCCGTCAACGCCCAGGGGCTTCAGGGACGGGAGCAAGCTCAGCTGGGAGCGGGCGAGTGAGGCGAAGGTGCTCGGGGTGGGCGACGGGCAGACTTTAATGAGGCGGAGAAGTCCGCTCCGGCGCGGCGAGAGCGTTGGCGACATTTACGAAGGGTCGCAAACGGAGCCCACCAGGCAGAAAGACAGCGGCAAGGCTGGCGGCGCAGATCCCAATCAGCCTGGAGATTCGGGTGGGTCGGCGTCAGATTCTGACGACTGTCTCGGATATATATGACGCGCGCCACACCATGGGAGGGCTGCCGAATAGTAATGATCAAACGGGGTAATGTGTACATTGTCGCTGCTGGCCCGGGAGCAGGGGACTGGCCGTTGGCTGGGCGGCTGGCAGCGAGCTGGACTGGCTTGGCAGAAGCAACGCCGCACGTGGTGTCCGTCTGTGGAGGCGGCGTGCGTGTTTATTACGTTGCGCAGGCATAGAGCATTGATTAATTGATGACCAATTGAGGCGCGAGATCCACCGCGGCCTGGAGATCTCGGGAGTATTTATGGACGAGCGCAGGTGAGGTCTCGCGAGGGGAGTTCATGCCAGGCCAGAGCCGCTTCCCCTAACGGCAATGCGCTCGTGTGGGAGATCGCCGGCTCGCGTGCTGGGGCGGGCAGGACTTACGCAGTAGGACTTGCACCTGGGCTGGCCGTGGGCGTGGGCGCACGTGCTTTCGGTGCAGCTTGGTCAGAGGTGTCGAGGCGGCAGGGCCATCATCATCAGCCATGCAGCCCGCGCCCGATGTGGAGCCCTGAACGGCTTGTGTCCGAACTCTATTGACTAGTCCAGGCCACGTTGTGCCGGGTAGCTGCTTGGCTAGCAGAGCAGGAGCAGCACTCGCCGCGCGCGGGCTATTTTTGCGACCCGGCGCTCGGACGCGGTCTCTGGCGGGCGGGTGCGGTGCGGTGCGCTGCGCTGGGCCTGAGCCTGAGCTTGCGCGGGCGTGGGATGGATCGCGGGCTGCGGCTGAGAGCTCGATGGCGGCGGCGGCGGCGAGGGCGCTGGGTGCTGGCGCGAGTGGCGCATAGTCATGAGCCCAGCGCGGGGCTGGCCATCGCAATGACAGAGCGAGCGAGCGAGCGAGCGCATGGAGCCAGCAGTCACGAGCACACCTCGCGCTGTAGCCTACCAGGCGCCTCAAACGGCGCGGAGTCAGCGTGCCCCTGGCCGGCGGACTGGCCACTGGCCACTGGCTGAGGGCCCTCTGCGTCCCCCCTCCTCCGCCAGAGGCGATCCTCCGCCGGGCCTGAGCAGCAGCAGGCGCTGCGGCCACTGCCTCTGGCCAAAAGGCGCCAAACACCATGGCTCGCGACGCTGCGCCGGGCCCTAGACGCACCCTAGACCCGCGGCGGCGGGAGAGCATGCCTGCTGCTGGGCTGGTCCCGTCGTGCCTGCCGCTGCCCGACTGACGCTGCACGTGATGTCCCAGAGCCCGCCGACGCACTGGGCGGTTGCGTCGAACGAACACGCACCGCAACCTCTGCCATCCATTCCCCAGCCCAGCTGCATCATTCTCCTTCTGCAAAAGCCCTCACGCTCCTCGCGTTCTTGTCGTGCCCCTCCTAAACCCCTCCGACGCCCCTCGAGCGCTGCGCCGGGCCTCCAGGGACGCTTAACCTGATTCACGCGCCTTGTGACCCGCAGAGGCCTTCTACCTTTAGCGCGGCGGCCACTCTCTCTCCAGACGGGGCCGCAGCATCATCACCTCCGCTTGTCATTCCCTCCGAAACCACGAGCCCCCCGCCCGCAAGCTCCTCAACTCTCGCCCTCCCACCGCGCCGCACCCCATCCACACCCACCCCTGCGAAACCCGCGCGCTGCATTGCGAGCCCGCTCCAAGCTGCCCGTCCCGCTCACGCAGCGTCGCCAATCGACGGAGCCCACGCCCACCACCACCACCACCCGCCCTCCTCCTCCGCCGCCCGCGCCGCTGCCCCAACGAAGCACCATCGCCAACGGCTGCGACGCCTCGAGGTACACCCGCGCCGCCCACCACCCGACGCTCCGCCCGAGAGAGCGCCCGCTGCCCACGACGGACCTCGTCGTCAAGCCCAAGCCACTCTCCCGCCGGCTCCTCTCCACCAGCCCGCCCTTCTCGCGATAGCAATTCCCCCATTCTGACCCTAGCACTCGGCTGAGCACGCCGCAATGTCGCAAAACCGGCCATCGGCTTTCTCGAGCCTACGCATGGGTGGTAAGGACGCAATGCCCGCCCATCAGTCCGTGTTGTGTGTGCATGCTGGCTGACGTTGCCTTCAGAGGTCATCCGCGAGAAGGTCCAGGACGGCTTGACCGGCGAGTACAAGGACCTGGCCTACACGCAGTGCAAGATCGTCGGCAATGGCTCGTTCGGAGTCGTCTTCCAGACCAAGCTCTCGCCCAGCGGCGAGGATGCCGCCATCAAGCGGGTCCTGCAGGACAAGCGGTTCAAGGTGCGCCCGCCAAGCTGATCCCCTCTCCCCTCTCCCTGTGCGATGGACGTGCCCATTGACTCGTGACGCGTGACAGAACCGTGAGCTGCAGATCATGCGCATCGTGCGCCACCCCAACATCGTCGAGCTGAAGGCTTTCTTCTACAACAATGGCGAGCGGGTACGCTGACGCCGCATTGGCATTGCCCCCTCCCCGTAAGCGACTCGGCTGACAATCGCCCGCAGAAGGATGAAGTCTACCTCAATCTCGTGCTCGAATACGTCCCGGAGACCGTCTATCGCGCATCGAGATATTTCAACAAGCTGAAGACCGTCATGCCTATTCTTGAAGTCAAGCTCTACATCTACCAGCTCTTCCGTTCTCTTGCCTACATCCACTCGCAGGGCATCTGCCACCGAGACATCAAGCCCCAGAACCTCCTGCTCGACCCCAACACCGGCATCCTGAAGCTTTGCGATTTTGGCAGCGCAAAGATCCTTGTCGAGAACGAGCCCAACGTCTCCTACATCTGCTCGCGCTACTACAGAGCGCCGGAGCTGATTTTCGGGGCGACCAACTACACGACGAAGATCGGTACGTCATCGCAATTTCGGTCGCTTCCCTTGTTCGCGTGACTTGCTTACCTAATACGACGCCACCCCTATAGATGTGTGGTCTACTGGATGCGTGATGGCGGAGTTGATGCTCGGCCAGCCGCTGTTCCCCGGCGAGTCGGGTATCGATCAGCTTGTCGAGATCATCAAGGTCTTGGGAACGCCGACCAGGGATCAGATTCGCACCATGAACCCGAACTACATGGAGCACAAGTTCCCGCAGATCAAGCCGCACCCGTTCAACAAGGTATGACCGGGGCGATCAATTGGGTTTCCTTATGCCACATTCTGACACTTAGGATCACCAGGTTTTCCGCAAGGCCGACCCCAACGCCATTGACCTGATCTCCAAGCTCCTCGAGTACACGCCCACTCAGAGGCTTTCTGCAATCGAGGCGATGGTTCACCCCTTCTTTGATGAGCTCAGGGACCCTAACACCAGGTTCCCGGATTCCCGTCACCCTAACGGCGCTGTGAAGGAGTTGCCGAACCTCTTTGAATTTACTCACCACGGTATGCCCTTTCTCCTAGATGTAAGTCTTCAAAGGAGTGGCACTGACGATTGAAAGAACTCTCGATTGCTCCTCAACTCAACCCAAAGCTTGTGCCTGCGCACATTCGCCCGACCCTGGCCGCGCGGGGGTTAGACATGGAGTCGCCCGACTTCAAGCCGCTCACGAAAGACCAGATGATGGCTCGGTTGGACTAGAGAAGCCCCGGGCATACGCGTCATGAAGTCATGTTATGTCTTTCATTGCTCTGGCACGGCATCTCTTTTTCTCGGCCCGGGCTTGGTTTCAAAGGGCAAAGAATTGGGTTGATGGCCGCTGCCTTCCAGCGACAAACATGGAGGGCACTCGAGTACACGCGCGGCCCGTTACCCGGATGGACGGAAGCGGGAAAAAAATTTCCACGAATAACAACATGTTTCCTTCGTCGGGCAGACGTCTAATTTGCTCGGTCCTCCGCGCTCTGGTTGCTCCGTAGATGTCACTTGTTCTGCCCAACGGCGCTTCTCGAAACTGGGTACGCAGCAATCAAAATTGAAGGGTTCTGATGAAAGTCGGGAAGCTTGGACCCAAGGCTTCTGCATGAGCGTCTTTCTTTCTTTCTTTCTTTCTCCTTACTTCCAATGGCGGGTTTCCAGCTTCTGTTGTTCAGTCTCCATCTTCGGGCTCTTTCCCTGGGGGCATTTGGGATACGTGGTGAGCTTTGGCTCGGGTTGTGGACGCGCGGGACAGGCTCTGGGTTTTCGTGGTTGCAACGTGTTGTATCGGTGAGAGGAATACCAATGGTGGTAGATTTCAACATTTTTCTTCTCCTTGTTCCCTTTACTTACCCCATTTTTCTGAAAGCGAAGTGAGAGCGGCAGCGGCCTATTCTTCCGAACTCTTCTCCTCCACCGGTGGGTGTGAAAAACATTTTCTTGCTGTCTCTTTTCATGCACTCGTCAAAAGACTCGGAAATCGGCTGCTTCTTTGACAAAGCTTTACTTATTTCGCGGGAGAAAGGGCTGCTGAAAAAAATGGTTGGCTTGGATTTCATTGCTGCTGCTGGAGACGAATGGCTGCTTTGGCTATGGAAGACGTCGCGAACGAGCCAATATGGCTCAGGCCACATAACAACCAAGGGTGGGTGGGGGTTCTTTGCTTTCCTGGACTGGCAATGGTGCGGGTTCAGCTTGACACGGGCTGGTGTGCTCACTCAAGAAACTGTCTCTTCGACTCAAAGATGTTGCTTGATCCGTTTTCATCTTCGCCATTATCATTATCGTTGCCCATGTCTGGTCCCACCATCATCATTGCGCGCATACAGACTACAATCACAATAATGCTTAGGCAAAATTCAGATGCATGCCACCTTTCCCTGTCAGGTGCCCAACCTACATGCAGCAGGTACGTCAGATGCAGGCGCGGAGCACCTGCACATGCACATGCACGCACGAGGTGTTGAGCTCCTGAAGACTTGCTTAAAATGGGCACGACTCTTCGAAACACAGCACTTCTTCTTCATCTGCAACATCAACGCTACTCCCCAGCGTCTTGGTCTTGCAAACATCAAGCGGCTCTGCTTCAGCCATGGCCAACGCTATGGAAGGCATTACCTACCAGGATGCCTCTACGTACCATCGAGACATCCGTGAAGTGGCATTGGAGGCCAGGCAGCACGCTCAAGATGGACTCGAAGATGGCGAAGTTGAAGACGATATGGGCGGGGTGAGCCCAAAGCGATTGGAGCTCGCGTCTCACTTCGAGTCGACGATGGTGTTGGACGGGGTGAGGCAGAAGGAGGGAGCAAATGCGCCAAACACGCCAAGCGAGCCGGCAATTTTTCGGGAGATGCGTGTGCCCGTGGGCCCGCGCAAGCTCTTGGAAGCTCGCAGGCGCCGCAACAATTCCTGGCAGTCACATTCGCGCCGTCTTCCCAAATCCACCTACTACACCGTCTACCAGGACTGGGACAAGGTCGGCGACTTCTACCGGCCCGCCCCGTCGCCCTCGATCACGCATCGTCCTCGCTGGGCCCACACCGAACTCCACGCAGACGACGACATGGCTGACGGCCCGTCGCCGCGGCCGTCTGGCCGCTTCTACGACCGCGGCAACAAGCGCAAGCGCGGCAGGTACAACGGTACGGACACGCCCCATTTCTCCTGTTTCTGCGCCGAGACTGACCCAATCGTGCGCAGATGACGAAGGCGAGGACCGCCGCGACGAGCGTAGGCCTACGCGCCGCCGCGTGGAGGAACCCATCGTCGGCAAGCTGCGCAGGCAGCTGCTGACCATTGCCGAGTCTCCCGCCAGGGACGCCGAGGACGACGCGCGCGACATTGCCCGCCTTGCTTCGGACAATTACGAAGACGAGGAGGCCAAGGCGAGCTTCCTCCACCTGCTGCTTCAGCTCGTCACGGAGCAGCCGTTCAAGATCCCTTTCTCCGCCGCCGTCGTTCTCTACATCAACGACACGAAGCCCGAGCTCGTCAAGGAAATCCTCGGCGAAGCCCAGAGAATCACGCAGGAGAATCTGGAGGCGGGCAATTGGAGGACTTTCAAGCTTCTGCTGCGCTTCTTGGCGTGTCTTCAAGGCTTGTTCGAGGGCGAGGGCGTTTTGACCATCCTGGACGAGCTCTTTAGCAGGGCTGTGGACTTGCAGGCTGCTTCCAGTGAGGATGTGAGTGGTCGAGGGTCTCCGGAGCCTTGATACAGTTGCTAATTCTTTGCGCAGACCGTTGGCCTTGAGCTTGTCAAGATCATCCTCCTCACTGTTCCCTACGTCATTTCCACCGGTGCTCCCGGCGTCCAGGAGAGCGCCACGGCCATCCTCGAGAAGACGGGAATCGTTGCGTCCGCCTCGCATGTTCTGGAGGCGATGGTCGAGCAATTCCCGGGCGTTACAGGAAACACCGACGAGAGGCCGTTCGGATACCAGAGCATCATTGGCTCCCTGCAGAAGCAACTCCAAAACGAGGCCGAGAATGGCTGGAAGCTTGCGTTCATCCCGAAGCCTTACAAGCCCGTCAAGCGGGAGAACGGCTCCGAAGAGGACAACAAGGAGCCTACGAAGTACGAGTTCCCAGCCATCAACGTTCCCTCGCCCGTCAACCCTGGACCACGGCCTCTGTTCCCCGAGTCGTACTTTTCCTTGTACGCCGATCAGGATGTCGAGACTGTTCCCAAGACCGCTGACATTGCGGCGTCATTGCTTCGCGACTCGCTCGTTGACACCATCAACATTCTCGACTACAACCGTGTAGCCGTGGCCAAGTTCTTGATCGAGATTGACTGCTATTGGGCCCCAGGAACCTTCGTTAAGCGCGGCACTCCCTTCGATAGGCTCAAGGAAACCGACGAGGACACCGCCTGGAAGCCCGAGGACGTCGCAGTCGATGCAGTCTTCTCGCAGATGTTCACACTTCCCACACCTGAGCACAAGCTTGTCTACTACCACGCCATCATCACCGAAGCCTGCAAGCTGGCTCCTGGCGCTATTGCCCCTAGTCTTGGTCGCGCCATTCGTTTCCTATTCCGCCACGTTGATGTCATGGACATGGAGCTTGCCTACCGCTTCATGGAATGGTTCGCTCATCACCTGAGCAACTTCGACTTCCGGTGGAAGTGGGTCGAGTGGTCCGACGAGGCCGACATGCCTAACGTTCACCCGCGCAAGGCTTTCATTATCGGAGCTTTGGACAAGGAAATTCGCCTGAGTTTTGCCAAGCGCATCAGGGAGACTCTGCCCCCAGAGTGGCCTAACTTGATCTCTGAAGCTAAGGAGAAGGATACTCCGGATTTCAAATACGAATCCGACCAGACTCCTTACGCTCCTGAGGGTCGTGAACTTTTGGCCCTGCTCAAGAAGAAGGCCGCTGAGGATGAGATTCAGGAGGTCATCAACAAGATCCACCAGCAGGCTGCAGAGCACAACATTCCGGACGTGCTCATTCCTTCAACTGATGCCTACGTCACCTGCATCTGCTTCATCGGATCAAAGTCGCTCTCACACGTTCTCTCTTGTATCGAGCGCTGCAAGGAGCGCCTTCTCGCAATTGGGCCGGCCTCAGAGACGGCTCGCAGGCAGATCATCACCAGCGTCGCCGAATATTGGAAGGATCAGCCCGGCATTGCCGTTAACATTGTAGACAAGCTGCTGAACTACACCATCCTCTCACCCATGGGCGTCGTGCAGTGGGCGCTTGGCGATCGTCTCGGTGCTGGCGACACCCTGTCGGAGAGTTGGATCTTCGAGATGGTTGCTGGTACCGTCGGCAAGGTTACCAACCGTGTTCGTCAGATTGTTTCTGCCAGGCTCCAGAAGGGCCTGCCGGAGGAGCAGTTGCAACTGCTGGACGACACGCTGACCAAAGAGCGTGACGCCATGAGACAGCTCTTCCAGGTCATCGACGACGTCACCACGGGCGTGTCTCAGGGCGCTGCTGACGGCTTCATCGAGGCGGACGGTAGCAAGAGCATGGACGAGGAGAAGGGGAAGCTGATCAAGGCTTGGGGCGAGCGCTGGTCCCGCGTCTTCCGGCGGAAGGCGGCGGTCGAGGAGGCCATCGTTGGCGAGGCCATCGTCGAGGCCAAGGTCACCGCACTGAACGCGGCCATGGAGGAGGAGAGAGTGGCGGCGGAGAAGGCGGCTGCTGAGGCTGAGGCGGCGGCTGCGGAAACCGCGGCGGCGGAGGCGGAGGCCGATGCGGAGGGTGCGAATGGAACGAGCGATTTGATGGCGGTGGAAGAGGCCGCCCCATAAAGTGGCGAGGCGAAGCGAGATGGGTGATCGGAAGGTGGCGCGTCGGTGCCGCACTCTCAACATATGACATGTGCTGTATACTAGGGTTTCCCGTTTTCCCCTAACTTTTCCTTTTATTTTCTTGATCAGTAGCATTACTCCAACCCTAGCTGGCAAGCACAGGCGATTGCGGAGCGATTGATTGGTTTGGCTGAAAAAAGTATCATTTGCTGGATAGCCAGAACGGGAAGACAGATAGCAAAGAGAAAAAAGACCAAAAACATTGCATAGGGATGTAGCCAAGCCTGCCTTCACTCTTTTGTTCCTCTTGTTGGTTGCGTCTGCTTCGTGCGGATCGGTGATTGCCGCGACAAGCGGGTGGGAGCCCGTTTCGGAGGGGCTTTGTTTGCAAAAGCATAGCGCGGTGTTTCGCTCTATCCGCATGGTTGATAATGGGACCGGAACGAATGCTACCGTATTGTGTACGTGGTATCATCGCTTGGGTGTACTTGGGGTTGCTGGCTTGAGATGACTGGACAAGGGGAGAAGAAGCTGAGGCGAATGGGCTGAGCAACGAAATGATGTTGACGGAGTTGGTAGATTCCATGCTATTCGCCTCTCTTCGTTTGCTACCTTGTTTGCTGTTAATTAGTCATCCGGCGCGTATATATACTACGCTGCCCAGCAGATAGCTTATGGATCATTCTGCGCATTCATCAGATGTTAATATCGAAAATATCAAAGCCCAGCGGAGAAACCTCATTTTCTGGGTATACGAACATATGATCGGTTGCGAGGACGTGCAAAACGGGCGATTGAGCTGGATGAGAATCTCGAAAGACGGATGAAAGATTTTCGGGAGCGAAGTGAATGCCTAAAGCTGCCTTATCATTCGCCAAAGTGCATATATTTAGCTCAGCTAGAAGTCCTTAGTATGATTCGTCTGTGTTGTGATTGACCAAGTGGCTCGCAGAACCCAGTTCTATACTCGTATGGAATTTGAGCAGCACCTACCATTATTTCGGCCATGAGCGCTGGACGTCCCGGGCGAGGCTGGGGAACGGTTGGGTGGGTGTCACGGGAAAAAATAGGGCGGTGCTCAAAGAGCCTGGTTTCTTAGCCCGAACGGGTGAGCTGATATAGTTTTTGCCAATCGTTGTTTTGCTTCCTTGCGCCTAGATGTGGCTCGGACCTGTGTCGCACGCGTATCGCCAATTGCCGTATGCGGTAGGTTGTTTACAGCTTCCTACCACTACACGGTTGCGCGCTTGGACATCATTTTCGGACCCCACGGCAAGCTCGGGCAAAGCTTTTGATCCCCGCAGCACTGCGCCACAAATCCAACTTCCGCGTCCACCACGACAACATCACTTCCCTGTCGTTCAGCGAGAGCGCTCGACAATTGCTCCGCACATCGTGCAGAGCAGATCTGAGCAACTAACAATGCCCCGATGGCCGCTCTGGTAGCCCTCGACCTACCTTCAACCAGCTTTTCCCCGTCCAATGGCAAGCCAACCCGCGACAACCTCTACCAACCGCTCCCGCATTCAAACACCATCCGTCTCCTTGAGATACAGCCCGGAACGCTAGTAGAACCGATCCGCTGCCGTCTCTTTCCGTCCAGCCTGGACCCATCATCACCGCCACCCTCTTACGAAGCAATCTCCTACGTCTGGGGTAGCCCGGACATCCGCGAGCCCGTCCAATGCAATGACACCACCATCGCCATCACCAACAACCTCGCCGACGCGCTCCGCCGCTTCCGCTCGCCAACGGAGGCGCGCGTCGTCTGGGCCGACGGCATCTGCATCAACCAGGCCGACGATCGCGAGAAAGGCCACCAGGTCCGACTGATGCGCCTGATCTACAAGCGCGCGGCGCGCGTGCTCGTCTGGCTGGGTCGACCCGCCGCAGACGAGCAGCAGCAGCAGCAGCAGCAGCCGCGAGCCGCGTTCGACGCCCTCTGCGCGCTGGCGAACCAGACGCTCGCACCGGGCGAGCCGCCCGCGACGTGGGACGACGAGCGACAACCCCCCTCCCCCGGCAGCAGCAGCGGCAGCGGCAGCAGCAGCAGCATCCTCCTCCCCTCCCGTCGCACCGACCCCGACGACGGCCGCCCGCTCTCCCCTTCCACCCGCACCCCGTCGTCTTCGGGCAGCGGCAGCGGCAGCAGACGGCGCTCCTCGGCGCTCCTCGCCGACCGCTGGGCCGCGCTGGCGCCCTTCTACGCGCTGCCCTGGTTCCGCCGCGTGTGGGTGATCCAGGAGATCGCGCTGTCGTCGGCCTCGACGGCGCTGCACTGGGGACTTTCTTCTTCTACCTCTTCTTCTCCCTCCGGCGGCGGCGGCGGCGGCGGCGGCGGCGGCGGCGCCTGTGGGGGACGCATCGCGTGGGCGCACGTCGTCCGCGCCACGGACCGCATCGTCGCGCTCAAGCACCGGCTGCCGCTGCACCGGCTGCCGGGCGCGCTGCACGCGCACCTCATGGGGAGCCTGTGGCGGGCGGAGCAGCGGCGGAACGGCGGGACGGCGACGAAGACGATGCCGGGCGACGGCGGGGAAGAGGGAGGAGGAGGAGAAGAAGAAGAAGAGCGCATGACGTTCGAGGAGCTGCACGCGAAGACGGTCGCGCTGTCGTTCGTCGCGAGCGACCCGCGCGACCGCGTGTACGCGCTGCTCGGCATCCCCACGCGCGAGACGGAGCCCGACGACGGCGTGTTGTATCTGGAGCCGGACTACGGCGTCAACCTGGTGGGCGTGCAGGTCAGGCTGCTGCAGAAGAGGCGGATGATGGCGATGGCGACGGAGAGGGGGGGCGTTGTTGGAGAATGGTAATAATACCCCGTGAGGAAGTTTCGGGTGTGGACACGTCTTGAGCAGTGTGGAAGAAAGGGACGTTGCTGCCCTCTCGAGTTCTTCCTATCCAAATACCTGCTTGCACAAAGAACATGTATGGCTTCCCAAATCAGCCGAGACGACCGTCGGACGGGCTCTGGAAGAGTATGTAAGCCTTTGCAGCTCAACCTTTGTCAAGAGGCGCCGATTGGAGGAACGTCGAGTGTAGTGAATCACCAAACACATCAGTAGCGGTTTGCCATTTGCCCCTGTATGTATGAGCCCTCCGATTCCATCCTGCTATGTACAATACAGTCAAAAGCATTCCTTGGCTCTCGGCACAGTCGTTCCATACACCCTGCTCTCCTCTAGGAGGCGGCGATCTCAACGCTTAGGAAAATGTCTCAAAAAGAAGGACACCATTGGAGTGACGAAGGAGAAATGAACACGGCTCTGTGACGCCAAAGGGAAAGAGGAAGCGAGGAAAAGACGAGCTAGGAAAGATGAAGTATTGAACATTCGTAGAACCCATGAACTTCGTTGCCTGCTGGGATCCCCCTGGACAAAAGAAATGCGGAAGTGACCGAAAGACGTAAACAGAGGACAAACCCAAGAAATGCTTTTCGCTTTATGTGAAGGCCTTCCAAAGTGTAGTAGAAGATTGATTGGAAGCAGATGGAGCGAGATTGCGACGACTTGAGAAACAAAAGACGCAAAGAAAAGCCCTATATGGTATACAACGCCTGAATGCATGCTCTACTGCTGAGTTTCCTTCCGCAAGTGACCCTTATTCACAATTCCGCCCTTTAGAAAGAAAAATCTTTTCCCGAATACCTTCCCAATACCCAGTTCTTCATAGGCAACATACGGATGGGCCAGTAGCAACTGGAACCATTTGTGAATACCGAGGCTTCACTGCTGCGTCCTTCCGGTTCGTATCGGAAGCGCTCTCGGTGTCGTTGGAGATGCAGGAGGAAACGTGGGAGAAGTTGGCGAGCCCACTGGGCTCATATGCGCAAGCCGCGATGCGAAGTCGGTATCAATGAGTGTCTGCGCATCTTCCAAAGACACGTCCAGTTCTTTCGCAAGCGCCACTGTGACGGCATCGTAGCCAGACTTCTCCCCTAAAGTGTCCCTTCTTTCCGATGGTTCGTTGCCGTCCATGGTCCTTGCACTGCTTGGTCGAGATGAGAACCAAGCCTGTTCGCGCTCAAAGCTCTGCCGATGACTCTGGGACCAGTCCTCCTGACTGAGCCGGTGGTCGTGCTCGCGCGCAGTGTTCATCGTGTTCGTTGTATTGATGCTAAGGGCATCGGGCTCGAAAAGCATGTCTTTCTCAACAGTGGGAGTGCGTTCGATCTGCACCTGCTCGAGAATCCTACCCATACTCATTGGTCGTTCGTAAGGTCTCTCAAACTGCTCCTCCTCAACCTCCAGGGGCGTGTCAATGCCCGCAGCGATGTTGGAATTCCGCTGAAGATATAAGCCAAGACGATGCGCTTGTCTATCCCAACTTTCTTCAACCAACCGAAGCGCTGCTTGCACATCTTGTTCCGACAGTTGTTGAGGAGCATGCTTCTCGACTGGATGCTTTCCCATCTTTATGGCAACCTTGTTGCGAAGTGATGAAGTCTTTGACTTATCGTGGTGAGAAGTGTCGGCGCGCATGTTCTTAACAGCCATCTCGGTCTGGCGAAGGGTTTCTTGCCGGCTTTCGATCATGGGCGGTAGCCATCGCACGGTCGTGTTGTAGTGCAGCGAATTCACCAAATCCGTGAATCCTTGAAGAGGGATCCCGTTGTTCTCGCAGTGGACTTCCGCCAGAGTCGTGTTAACCTTGAGCACATCTGCCAGCGTGCTTGCTCCCTGCAATCCGAGGTTCTGATTCTGAATGTGGAGTATTTGCAGGGACTTGTTGTGCTGTAGCCCGCACAATGCCTTGTTGATCCCAACGCCCAACTTGGCTATCTCAAGCTTCGAGTTCTCACCGGAGATGTCCAAGCTGACCAGCGTGTCGTTCTCAGTGAACATTCGTTCAAGTGCTCGACAGGTCTGGTCTGAGGCATCATTCGGCAAGGAAACCTTGGTGATGTCGAGATGCGTGATTGTTTTGTTTTTTGCAATCGCCATAATCAGCTGTGCGAAGTTCGATTCCTCCTCATAGTCTACCAGCGTGATGATGAGCTGCGTTGGTGCACAGTTCTCGGAAATCGCGGCAGCAAATTCGTCGTGGAACGTCTCGATACGATTTTGACTGACATCCATCAGGAGATCTCGGGAGGAGCCAGGACGACTGGTCATAGAGAACATCAACTGTGCGAGCTGTCTGCCAGTGAGGCCGGTGTGGTCCACTCGCAATTCGCGTAGTGAACTTGACTGAGGGCTTGCCAAATATATGGATATAGCGTCGACTGTCTCATTGTTCAGAACAGTACCGCTTAAGTTGAGCGCATGCAGCCGCCATGCCAGCAGCGTGTCAGCTTTGACCAACGGCTCGGGACCGGCTGTGTGGGCAACGTTGCAGAGGTTCAAGATGCGGATGTAGCCGAAAACGCTCAGCTGGGGCTCGAAAATTGCTGGAACCAAGCGCGCTGGATTGCCTGAGATGTCGATGGCTTCGAGCGTATTTTCCTGAGTGCGCAATGCATCCAACACTAGTGACATTTTCCTCTCGTTCAGGCCGCACCGACGCATCTCCAGGCCACGGAAGTGGCACATTTTCTCCGCAGCCGCAGCGATCAGGTAATCGAGGTCCGTCTCGCCGAGCTGTATGTTGTTCAGTACGATCCAGTCCACGTTCGTGGTCTGGTACTTGCACAACGGGAACAGTGCCTCAACGATGCCGCATCCGATGTCTTTCGATTTACTTTCGTCCACGTAGTCTGCGGGCTGCCGAGAAATGCAAGAGGTAAAATCCATTCGGCGGAGTTTCCTACTCGTGACGGCAAGCGCTCTGATCTCCTGTACTAGGAGGCAAGACCTCTCTAGATCCTCCACAGCTAAATTGATTGGAGTGCCGCGTTTGGTCCTCGTGCATACGTGATCTGCACCGAACCTGTCGTACAGCTCGTTGAGGACGTCCAGTTGAATTCCCGCAAAGGAAATTGTGCCAAAAGTCTCGTTGTAGCGAAGAGCACGCATGACTGCAAGGAGCTCCAGCGGTCCATATATAGGCCTTCGCGGATTATCAGGCGGCAAGAGCTGGAAACGTGGCCAATCTTCGTTCGGATATGTAACTTGGTAACGTATAATGTTCGGCGGAATGTTGTAAGCAATACAATACGCACACAATGTTCGATCCAATGACATCTCATCAACAGTCTGAGGTGTCAAAGTGGCATTGACCTGTGCTTTGACCGCCTCAGGGACCAGGAAAATGTAAGGGCGAGGATCCCATTCAGGGCGCAAGAATTGGTCGACATGGTGGAGGCGCGTCGCAATATCTCCGGCTGCAAGAGAAGCCATGAGAAGCGTCTTCGGCTTTTGCATTGGCATTCTAAAAACGAGTTCAAACGTATCATCACTGTCGCTTAGCCGTACTGACGTGAGAGTCAACAGTCCAAACGACACCTCGTGAGGATACGATAGTAAATTGGGGCTTGAGGAGCGCTGCCGCGCTTTGAAAACCGGGATCAAATGGACCTTGTGGATACCGACCGCGAGGAAACATACGCTGGACGTGACCTTGGTGAGGTCGTCCGTTGACGACGACGCCGCCCTAGAATGGCCCATGGGCCGTTGGATGACCTTGTACAGAGCGAAATTGTTTGGGTCGTAGTCTCCTTCGCGCTCAACGATTCTTGCAGCGAGTCGGATGTTCTGCTCGGAAATGGGATAGTCGTCCAGGTGCCGCACGCGGTTGGCGGCGACCCGAATGGACTTGAGCCACGTGCGCATTTCATCGGGGGAGCCGAATTGTAGAGTCATAGAGTAAGCATTGTTGCTCTCTTCCTCAATGTACGATATCTCGAAAGCGAAATATGGCCGATCGTCGACGAGCTGGTAAACGGCGATGATCTGACGAAGTGGGGTTCCAACGTTTCGATCACCAGAATGATCCGATACGAAGGATTGGAAGTCCTGCGCGGAACCGAAGGAAGGATTTTGACTGTGCCTGCGGTTGAAAGACGAACTTCGATGCAAAGGAGAGAGGAGTTCATTAAAAGTTTCGCCAGCCTTTTGCTGGCTCTTGAACCGAACGATATGTGTCTCGGTCAAAACCAGATATTCCTTCTTTTTGCGAAAGAGGGTGCTGCTGGTCTGCACTTCGCCATGCAGGAGCACGTTGCGTGAGCGCAAGCCGACATCGTGCAATTCTCCCCAATTGACCGAGGGCGCCTTGCTAGATACCGCGCTCAGCGGCTCGTCGTCCGGCTCATCGGACACGGACTGGGAGCGGCCTGACACCCAGGAGGAAATCCTAGGCACATTGCGAATACGGGCGCCCCTAGTGTCTATGGGCGACGGCACAGGAGAGGCGGAGGGCGCGGGCGACCTGGGCGAGTAAGTGTCGGGGCCGAGGGGACTGGATGTGCGTGAGACATCCAGGAACGAGCTGGCGCGGCGCTTCTGCAGCGTCTTTGGGACGGCTTTCTCTTTGGGATTTTCGGAATCGTGGATGGGGGTCAGGGCGGCCAGCGGATTGAGCGACAGCGCGCCACCGAAGAGGCTCTTTCTTCTGGCGCTCTTGGAAGACGGCGTCTGCATCGCGGAGCAGTCGCGACGGGGCGCGCGTCGGGATGGAGAGGCGCAGGCGCAGGCGGTGGTCGCGGGCAGGCGAGCGTCGAGGCTCAGCTGGGCGTCAGGCGGGCGCAGAGTTGCGGAGGGCGATGGGTGAATGGCGTGGGGCGGCCGAGCTCGAATGCAATTTGGAGGGCTCAGGACATAACCAGCGGGGCGGGAAGGGATGGGTCCTTGCTGGCGGGGCGCTGGGGCAGGCGTTCCATCGCTGAGCTGAGCTCTTGGGACATGGCCCGCGGGCGGACACAGTGAGGCGCGAGAGGGGAGAGTTGTGTGAGCTCTTGGACGGGTGATGCAGGGTTGGCAGCTGCGGGAATACGTCAGTGGATTAACTGCATGGCGCTTAGGGGCGGGCTCGGACGCGACAGACACTCCCCCAAGCCGGCGACACGAGCCACCCGCCTGTGATTTCGCACTCGTATTGTATGGGAGCTGCCGCCTGAGTGAGCCTGTCGCCCGCCTGGCCGCTCGCGCTGCCCGGCTGCCAAAACGCGCCCGCCGCGAGCAGCGCCCTCCCGAAACAGCGGCCGGCCTGTTTCACGCCATGGCCGCGCCAGTGGTTAGCCGGCCGCGCGCGCCGGCCACGGTATTTTACGCCCCCGAACAGGCAACCCCGGCTGCCTAAGGCTGCGTTCGTTGGCTTTGCCGCGGGCCCCCTGCTCGCCGCCGATCTATCGGCGGATCATCATTTTCTGTGCGCTGGAGCACATCAACGCCGCTCTGCGCAGCACTCGATCGCCTCCCAGCCTCCAGAACTGCCTCTATCTCGCTTCCACCCCGTGCGCACTCGAATTGCGCGCTCAATGCTAGGTCGCACCCTTTCACGCCGCTTGCAAGCCTCGCGTCCCTACGTTTGCCCGCCATGTTTGCACAGCCTGCAAAAATTGCCGCCCGCCCGAAGCCCACGAGCTCTTGATGCCTTTTGCGCCGTCCGCCGCTTCCACGCCGCCACCCTCCTTCACAAGGAGAACGACGCCTCTCCTCCCGAGGACAAGCCTGAGGAGGCAAAGCCCAGCGCTAGCAAGAAGAGAAAACTACAGAAGAAGAAGCGCATCATCAAACGAAGGCAGGAGGGTGTGAAGGAACAACAGAATGCCACGCCCGTAAAGGCTCCAGAGGGGGAAAAGATCAATGACGACCCATCGGTTGTGCGCAAACTTCCGTGGAAGGATGCCGTTCCAGCAGAGGTGGACGAGAACAGGGACGGCCCTGACGCTGCCGAAGAATCTTCGCCAGACCACAAAAGTCCGAAGAAATTGACCGAAAAGCAGAAAAGAAGGGCGAAAGAAATTGCACAGAGGGAGACTAGGAGAGCAGCTAAGGAGGCAGCTAGACAGGCTACCAAGAAGACGCAGCAAAAACCCAAGAAGAAATCTATCGGAGAAGTATTGGAGCGGGCCGCTGAGAATGAAGGAGCTGCTGAGGTTCTGGCCGAAGCTGCCAAACACCCCACGAAAACCGAAAAGGCGGAAACGATCAAGCAGGCACTTCTGCGCGCTAAGACACAGCGAAAGAAAAGCCCAGGGCGAGAGTTTGTCACCAGCGTGTCGGCCAAGGATGTTCAGCTTACGCGTAAGCTCCGACTCCACCCTATTCCTTGCTCTGCTAACGCGACCAGCGATTGAGGTGGAGCAACCGCCAATCCCCCAACTCTCTTACGGACTAGACCGCGTGCTGTTCAAGTATGTATTCGTAACGCCTCGACAAGCTTCAGTAGCTGACTGTGTTTACAGCCCTGGTGTATACCACCTCCAAGACACGAGAACTCAGGTCTATAACTTTGATCCCTACTTACAGAAAATCATGCCGGTTGCAGACTTCAACTTTGACCTGCTGAAGAGGTACATTACCTCTTCACAAGATGAAACACTCTCCAATCTTGCTCGCAGCCTCGACAAACGATATGTTGGCTCCACTTCGAGCATGACCGCCGCGCTCGCTCATTTTCATTTCGTCCTTTCGCGTTGGCGAGAGATCAATATGTCAATGCTGTCCAAGGGCTTCCCGGAGCGTCTTTCCACCTTTACTAGGATCAACCGGTTGCCCGCTGCCATCTTCCTCCGGTGGCAGAATGGTACATATGCTATTGATGCTGACAAACAGTACGATACAGCCAACATTCTGAGCATGCTGGGCCGTTCTATGGAGAAACTGCTTACATTGCCAATGGAAGAGTTCGAGCGCTACCGAAGGGGGCACCCAGACCAGGTCTCGGATGAGGAACGCGAAGTTCCCGAGTCATATCACTATACCACTCAGGGCGATATGCTCATGCGTTCCCAGCTTGATGCTCAGGACAGCCGCCTCCCCGGAACCGGTATGTTTGATCTCAAAACTCGTGCTGTCGTTTCCATCCGCATGGATGTGCAGGATTGGAAGGAGAACACGGGATACCAGATCAAGACGGGCACTGGCAATTTTGAATCGTTTGAGCGCGAGTACTATGACATGATGAGATCAACCATGCTCAAATACTCGCTACAGGTTCGCATGGGTAGGATGGATGGTATTTTCGTCGCCTTTCACAACATTGAGCGTATCTTCGGCTTCCAGTACGTCAGTCTGGACGAGATGGACATGGCGCTCCACAATCCCACGAGCAAGACACGCCATCTGGGAGACCAGGAGTTCCGCATCAGCGTCGACCTCTTGAACAAAGCTCTGAACATGGCAACGGAAAGGTTCCCTGAGACGGTAAGCATCCGCAGAGCATGACTTTGAGACCTTTTTGTTGCTAACCCGACCATCAGTCAATCCGCTTCCACTTCGAAGCTCGCGAGGGCACTGAACCGTTCATGTACATCTTTGCTGAGGCAATGCCAGAAGAGGAAGTCCGAAAGATCCAAGAGGGCAACAAAGCAAGAACGGAAGCGTGGGAGAGAAAGGTCCTTGGACTAGACAGCGATCAGACATCGGATGAGTCTGATCTTGAGGATCATGAAGATGTCACACTCCGCGTGGCGAATCAGCCCGCCGTTCCCGAGCACCAGCCGGTTGACTCTGTGGCGCTGCCGGAGCTCTTCGAGATTCCGGACGAGGAACCTCAGTGGAGCTCCGTGTCCCCACATGCTCAACCTGAGGCACTCGAGAAAAATATTCTGGAGGAACCTAACGGGTCGCACGATGACACCGCGACCGACGACGCCACAGTGGAGACCAGCGCTGCTAATGACAGCGAGGCGGGAGAACCGGTCTCCGGGCCACTTCTCGCTTTGAAACTCTGGACGAAAAACAAGATCAACGGTGAAAGCGTTGGTCGTGTAGATGATGTGACGGAAGACACGGAATGGACGGTGGAGTACCAGTTTGAAGAGCTTTCGCCTGCCGATGCACAAAAGCGCTATGCCGAGTGCAAGAGGCGGCGGGCTGTTGGGCTGGAAGATCCCGAACTCAGGAAGGAGGGGTTGGAGGAGGAAGAGAAGGTGTTGAGCTACTATCAGCGGAGATTGCGCGAGCTTAGTAAGAGCGGTAGAGAATGGCGCGAGCAGAAGGACGAGGAAGAAAAGGGCAAGGAAAAGATAGTTCTCGATCTCGAGCCGCGACAGGGACCAACAGCAGCGAAGGAGGACCAGCCGGTGGAGCAGTTGGCCAGAGACCCCGTCAGCGTGGACGGATACATGAGCTGGCTGTTTGGAAAACGGGACTAAGCAAGGTAATGGCAAAGGACGAGGATGTATGAATGTGTTGTACTATAAGGCTGGATTGTGCGGAGGCATGGTACTCCGTTTGTAACGGGCACGATTGCATCTCCGAAAGGATTGACCGGTGTTGGACAAACAAAATGGGATTCTACTCTTGAAAATGCAAACCTGATGGCGCAGTGACGCGAAAGGAAGCTGATGGTGCACGGACCGGCGCGGCGTTGTTTAATTGCCCGGAGCTTCAAGTCCGCGAAGCTTCCGCGGGGTCGCGAACAGCTTTCCAGTCCACAGCTGCTCCAGAACCTTGCACTTTTCCGACCCGCACCAGACTTGCTTGGACGCAGTCTGCTCCACCAAGCGCCACTTCTTCCGGACTCGAATACCCATGCGCCAGCTGTAGCTGCTACACCACCCATCCGCCGTCGCAACATGGCGGGACCGTCGCAAGAAGACGTCGACAACTTCCTCAGCTTCTGCGAGATTGTTACCGGCAGAAGACCCGACCCAAAGTTTGCGCCACGCTATATTAAGGTGAGGAAACTGCTCTTCGGCCTGGCAGCTGCATGAGTTGACGCTCGACCAGGATGCGAATGGTGACCTGGACCGCGCCATCGGCAACTTCGAGCAGGACCCCAATCGCTACGCTGCCGACAAGTATGACGAAACCCTCTTCTCGCAAGACCGCGATGGCGGCAGCGACCAGTACGCCGGAGTACCTTGTGAGTGCCCGTTGCATGACTCCTAGTGCCTGCGCTGCGGTGCCTGACGAGTGCGCGAGCAGCTTTCCAAATCGACCATGCGAACGAATCCCTTGCCCAGTACCCCCAGAGCACCGCCGCCACCCGGCCCAATACCCCGAGTAATAGTATGCACGATTCCGGCATGGGAGACTCCCAGGCCTTGGTTGCGCCCGCAACACGGAGTTTCGCGAGCTAGACGCTGACCGCCATGCTAGATGCAGGAGTAGGCCAAGAGACCGGCGTGGTGGGCGCATCAGGAGTCCAGTTTGGCCCTGCGACCCGGGAGTACTACGAGCAAAGCCAATGGGCCATGACCACCGTTTCCAGCACTGTTCCCGACCCCCCTCCCGCCCAGCGCAAGAGGGAACCTGGCGAGCCGGCTTTCATGAAGCCCCTTCCTTCTCAGGACTACCTCCCCTCGCTGCTCACCATTCTCAACGCGATTCCCAGGTCCCACAATGCACTCCTCATGAAGAGCCATACTCTCCCGCACTATGGCCAAGATCCGCAGTGGTGGACCGGAAACCCCATCGCTGTAGCTCAAACAATTGACCTCGACGACGTACGCCAGGACGATGCGCGGCTGGATATCATTCACGAGACACAGAGGATCATGGCCTTCCTAGACTATACTGATCGCGCGTATGGAAGCGTCGAACCTCTGAACAAGATTGAAGGCGGAGAAGGCAGCTCGAGGGATACCGAAGCCGTGAGGTTCCTGGAGGCTTGGCACGCTGCTGCCTCGCAGCTCGAGCCTGGCGCTGGGCACGACACACTTTTCGAGACTACTGCCCGAGAGATCAGGTCTGGAGAAGAGGTTTCGAGCGCAAGTTTTAAGTGCTTAATGCCGATTCTGAGTAACCGTGGTGCTGATGTTCCCGCGTCGCTGTACGACGTTCTGGACGAGACTATTTGGTCCAATGATCTTGAGGGGTCCAAGGATGTACACGCATCAATCAGCAGCCTCGCTGAAGTACTGGTAATGGTCGTGAAGCAGCCGGACTCGACCGCAACGGGTCTCAATATGACCATACCTTCCTCCTGGTATGTCGACAGATACATGGCTCAGAACGAGACAAAGGCCAAGCAGATGAGAAAGGCCCGCGCAGACACGAAATGTGAACTCGCGCAGATCGAAGCACAGTCGCAGCGATACTCGAAATTCCACTATAACGGCACCTCCGGAAGCTCACTAGATCTACTGGAAGTAGCTATGTCTGCTATGACCATGCAACCTCTTAGTCCCACGGGCGATCCCATGCCTAACCCCAACGCTGAACGCGATGGCAGACTGCATCGCAAGATCCAGAGCGTCTATGATAGAGTCAAGAAAAAACTTGAAGGTATAGTGGCATGTTGCTGTTTCGGAGAAGCTGTCTGACAATGAATAGTACTCAAAACCCAGGAAGAAGAGGCGCGTAAAGCGTACGATGAGCTTTCCGGCCTTCTCAAGAAACCGATAGAAGGAGCAGAAGATAATCCGACGGTCAAGTACCAGCTTTGCGGTATCTCGTCGGACCCTGCGGTGACGTACATTCAAAGCCGGCGCAACTTCGACGTTGATCAGAACATGGACGAAGTCGTGGCGGTGGGAAACGCAGAGACAGCACGGACTTCGACTGACTGGTGGAGGATTCACTACGATAGCACGGGCCAGATATCCAAGTCGGTGAGTGAAGTGTATTCGGAAAACAGAAAGGGGCGATGGTGCTAACGCTCGGTTTGTAGCGCATCTCTGAGGAGGATGTTCTCGCGGCAGCGGCCATGGAAAACCGCGAGGTTCTCCTGGTCTACGCCAGCGAAAAGGCGTTGAACGAGCGTTTCGAGGACGCTCCCCAGGCGCTTGCTGTAAGTTTGCCAATCCATCTCAGCGCACAGGAAGGTCTTCAGTACTGATAGACTTCCAGGAGTTCGTATCCGCAGACAGCATGCTGTTCCGTGAAGAACTTAGTCAGGATGCCGAACAGCCTCCTCCCTATGAAGGTAGCGGGTCAGTAGGTGGCGACGAAGACCCCGACTTTGCAAGTATGTCGGCGAAGGAATGGTATGGTCAAGGGCAGCAAAAGCAGCCTGAAATGGCGGAGAAGGGTGCGGGCCTGGTGGCGGAGATGGCGTCTGGAGCAAGCAGGGGGACGGACACGGATGCGGATGCAGCCATGACAGATGCGGTCGGTCCCAGCTCGCGGCATATTGAATTCGCGGATGGCAAGTAAGGTGGAAGTACATAGTAGTTTGCGTGAGCACAGTCACCATGCTTGCATCTCGCTGCATCTGGATTAATCCTGTCGAACTCGGCCAGCGTCACAGGTATCGCCGAAGCTAACTCCGGAAGAGTGGGTGGCTTGGCGAGCTAATGCCTTGGGGCGATCCGTGGAGCTTATCCGCTTACTGAGAGTGACGTTTGGAAGCCCGACCGTCCCGTTGGTTCTTCGCCTTCTAAAAAGAAGGCGGCCCCGAGGCGTTGGTCCTGCTTACACATCTTCTCAACCTCCCCCCTCCCCCCATCCGCCCCTCTGCGCAGCGTGGACTTCCTCGATCGCTCCGTGCCGCGACAGCTTCAATGCACCTCTCCGACGCTGCACAGTCGCCGCTGCTGTCCCCGAATGCACCCTCCGACACCGCGGTCTTCGTAGGCTTTCTGGCGGCCGACCCCACCAGGCACCAGCCACTATGCGGTGATCCGGAGGGCTGGGGGCCAGTGAGCCGCTATCGCTGGGACCTGACGAGCTGTTTCCTCGATGTGTGGATAACGACGGTGGCCGTGTTGTTTGGAATCCTGGGAGGCGGTGCGGCGGTGTACTACCTCCTGCGCAAATGCGCCCCGCAGCCTGTGCGGAGGAATTGGCATTTCTATGCGAAGCTGGTGAGTTGATCGGCTTCCCTGTCGCAGCCCTTGGCCTAATCTCTGTGTTTGCGCGTAGTCCCTCATCGTGGCTCTCGTTGCCACCCACGCCCTGCAGGCCGCCCTGCAAATCGAATACTACAAGCACATCTGGGCCGGCGACTTCAGGTTCTGGACGACCATCATCACCATCGTCTCGTTCGCCGTCATTTTCTACATCCAGTACCTCGAACACTACCGCTCGCGGAATGCCAATGGCGTCGCTCTGTTCTACTGGCTGCTTCTGCTCCTCGCCTACGGCGTCAAGCTCCGGTCCCTCGTTTCCCAGAATCTCTACAAGACGCACCTAGCATACTTTGTGACGTTTTGCGTGAGCGTGGGATTAGCTTTGGCCGAGTTCGTTCTCGAGTGGCTGGTTCCTAAGCAGCTCAGCGCCTACGATGCGCTCGGCGACGAGGACGAATGTCCGTTTGAATATGCCGACATCTTCTCCGTTCTTACCTTTAGCTGGATGACACCGATGATGAAGTACGGCTACAAGAATTTCTTGACGCAAGATGATCTATGGAATCTAAGGAAGCGGGACACTACAGAGGCGACCGTGGAGAGGTTCACAGAGGTCTGGCATCACGAGCTGGACAAGAAGAGCCATCCTTCTCTATGGATTGCTATGGGCAAGGCTTTTGGTGCCCCATACCTGAGAGGTGCCATGATCAAGTGTGGCAGCGATGTCCTAGCCTTCGTTCAGCCGCAGCTCCTCCGTCTGCTAATTAGGTTCGTCGATTCTTATCGGACAGACGACCCTGAGCCGCCGATCCGCGGTGCAGCTATTGCTCTCGCAATGTTTGCTGTGTCCGTCTCCCAGACGGCTTGTCTCCATCAGTACTTCCAAAGGGCTTTCGAGACTGGCATGCGTGTCAAATCTTCGCTCACTGCTGCAATTTATGGCAAGGCTCTGCGTCTTTCAAACGAGGGACGTGCGGCCAAGTCCACCGGCGACATCGTGAACTACATGGCCGTGGACACTCAGCGTCTTCAAGACCTGACGCAATTTGGAATCCAGCTCTGGTCCGCCCCTTTCCAGATCGTCCTCTGCATGTTCTCGCTCTACAAGCTTGTGGGGTTGAGCATGTTGGCCGGTGTCGGCGCCATGATAATTATGATTCCTGTCAATGGTTTCATCGCCCGCATCATGAAGACTCTGCAGAAGAAGCAGATGAAGAACAAAGACGCCAGGACCAGACTGATGACCGAAATCTTGAACAACATGAAGTCCATCAAGCTCTATGCGTGGACCACGGCCTTCTTGAACAAGCTCAACTTCATCCGTAACGATCAGGAACTTAAGACTCTCAGGAAGATTGGCGCTGCCCAGGCATTCGCCAACTTTACTTGGTCGACGACTCCTTTCCTGGTGTCCTGCTCTACCTTCGCTGTGTTTGTCCTGACGAACGACCGGCCGCTGACCACTGACATCGTTTTCCCGGCTTTGACGCTTTTCAACCTGTTGACCTTCCCTCTTTCAATACTGCCAATGGTTATCACCTCCATCATTGAAGCTAGCGTCGCGGTCTCCCGTCTTACCAGCTATTTGCTGGCCGAAGAACTTCAAGAGGATGCAGTCCTTCATGAGCCGCCGGTGGACGAGGATGGCGAAGAAAGCGTTCGGATTCGGGATGGCACTTTCACCTGGAACAAATCCGAGTCGAGGCTCGCTCTACAGGACATCAACTTCACTGCAAGGAGAGGAGAACTGACTTGCGTTGTCGGTCGCGTTGGAGCTGGAAAGTCCTCTTTCCTGCAATCCATGCTCGGCGACCTCTGGAAAGTCAAGGGTATCGTTGTAGTGAAGGGCAAGGCAGCGTATGTGGCACAGCAGTCGTGGGTCATGAACGCGTCTGTCAGGGAAAACATCGTCTTCGGTTACCGGTGGGACCCGCACTTCTATGATCGCACGGTCAAGGCATGCGCACTCATCGACGACTTCGCGTCCCTTCCCGACGGAGACCAGACGGAAGTTGGAGAGCGTGGTATTTCACTTTCTGGCGGCCAAAAGGCCCGTTTGACGCTGGCCAGAGCTGTTTACGCCCGAGCTGATATCTATCTTCTCGATGATGTCCTTTCTGCCGTTGACCAGCACGTTGGTAGGCATATTATCGATAACGTCCTAGGACCGCACGGTCTGCTCGCGAGTCGAACTCGTATTCTGGCTACCAACTCGATCCCCGTGCTCATGGAAGCGAACTACGTCCACCTTCTGCGTGAGGGGAAGATCATCGAGCATGGCACCTACGAGCAGCTAATGGCGATGAAGGGAGAAATCGCTAACCTCATTCGCACGGCACACAATGAGGACTCCGAGGACGAGGGTGAGGCGGGAAGCAGTGACGAATCTGCAACGGTGTATGGCGTCGGCACAGGATCCGACGAGCAACTTGAAACGGAGGAGGCGCAAGAGGGCGTTGGGCAACTGGCTCCAATCCGGCCGGCTGGCGGCACGGGCCGCAAGCACACTGGTCTTGAGTTGCGTCGTGCTAGCACCGCAAGCTTCCGTGGCCCTCGTGGTAAGCTTACGGACGAAGAAGGTGCGGGCTTGAAGAGCAAGCAAACGAAGGAGTTTTCGGAACAGGGCAAGGTCAAATGGAGTGTCTACGCGGAGTACGCAAAGACCAGCAACCTGATCGCAGTCGCGATCTACATTCTCACTCTCGTCGGCGCGCAAATGGCTCAAATTGGTATGTTGCGTCACTCTTATCGTATCCATCGATCTTCAATCGGATCGTGCTAACAAGGGTTCAGGCGGCAGTGTCTGGCTGAAGCAGTGGTCTGAGGTCAACGGCGAGTACGGCGGTAATCGCGACGTGGGCAAGTACATCGGCATCTATTTTGCTTTTGGGTTTGGCTCCGCTGCACTTGTAGTCGTTCAGACTCTCATTCTGTGGATCTTCTGCTCTATCGAGGTAAGCAGCCGCGGCTGGATCCGTTTCTGGCACAGAGATCGCGCAGCTGACATCTCGCCTGTAGGCATCCCGCAAGCTGCATGAGAGGATGGCTTTCGCAATCTTCAGATCGCCAATGAGCTTCTTCGAGACGACGCCGGCAGGTCGTATCCTGAATCGGTTTTCCAGGTAAGTTGAGATTCCACGAATCTGCACCCGGACGAAAGCGCACCGCCTGCATGCGAGTGGTGCGTTGCGAGCGGGGTTGCTGCACGCTGCACCACATGCATGGCCCAGACACATCCCAGATTTGTTTGCCGAATTCTCTGGCTTGCAGCTAACATTACCGGCAGTGACATCTATCGCGTGGACGAGGTTCTGGCGTAAGTCTAGCTGCCCAACAACAGGGGTCTTTCCGCTCGTACAACGTTGCTAACAAACATCACAGGCGCACTTTCAACATGCTTTTCGTCAATTCAGCAAGAGGTAAGCCTTCACATGCAACCGGCCTCCAGCTTCTTCATTTGGCTAACGGATCAACAGCTGCGTTCACCCTTGCGGTCATCTCGGCGTCAACGCCCATCTTCATTGTGTTGATCATTCCGCTCGGGGGACTGTACCTGTACATCCAGCGGTACTACTTGCGCACATCCCGAGAACTCAAGCGTCTGGACAGCGTCAGCAAGAGCCCCATCTACGCACACTTCCAAGAGTCACTCAGTGGGATTTCTACCATCCGTGCTTATCGGCAACAGGGCCGCTTCGCCCAGGAAAATGAGTGGCGCGTGGACGCCAATCTGCGGGCCTACTTCCCCTCCATCAATGCAAACCGCTGGCTGGCGGTCCGGCTCGAGTTCATTGGCTCAATCATCATCCTGGCATCCGCAGGCTTTGCCATCGTCTCTGTGTCGACGGGCAGCGGCTTGTCCGCCGGCATGGTGGGTTTGGCCATGTCTTACGCGTTGCAGATCACCCAATCACTCAACTGGATCGTCCGACAGACGGTGGAGGTTGAGACCAATATCGTCTCTGTGGAACGTGTGTTGGAGTACGCTCGCTTACCGAGCGAAGCGCCTGACATCATTTCCAAGAATAGGCCGCCGATCGCGTGGCCGTCCAACGGCGCGGTGAAGTTCAACGACTTCAGCACCAGATACAGGCCCGGTCTGGACTTGGTGCTGAAAAACATCAACCTGGACGTCAAGGCACGGGAGAAGATTGGCGTGGTCGGTCGCACGGGTGCAGGGAAGAGTTCGCTGACCCTTGCCCTCTTCCGCATCATTGAGCCGACAGACGGCTGCGTGAGCATCGACGGCCTGAACACAAGCACAATCGGCCTTCTCGATCTGCGGCGCCGGCTTGCCATCATCCCGCAAGACGCAGCGCTGTTCGAGGGCACGGTTCGGGACAATCTGGATCCAGGCCACGTCCACGATGACACAGAGTTGTGGAGCGCGCTGGATCACGCGCGGCTCAAGGAGTATGTGGCGAGCATGCCCGGCAGACTGGATGCGCAGATACACGAGGGAGGGTCGAATCTCAGCCAGGGCCAGCGACAGCTGGTGTCCCTGGCGCGCGCGTTGCTCGCCCCGAGCAACATCCTGGTGCTGGATGAGGCAACGGTAAGTTGATGCGCTGTCACATCCCTCAAACAAGGGACGAATCTCGGCTAACGGGGGGTTGCGGGAAAATGCAGGCGGCGGTCGACGTCGAGACGGATGCAATGCTCCAGACGACGCTGCGGAGCCCCGTTTTTAGCAATCGGACAATTATTACGATTGCGCACCGGATCAACACGATCCTCGATTCGGACCGGATCGTGGTGCTCGACAAGGGCGAGGTGGCCGAATTCGACACGCCGGCAGAGCTGGTGCGGCGCAAGGGTCTTTTCTACGAGCTGGTCAAGGAGGCGAACCTGTTGGGCGCGGTGGAGACGGTGACACCACAGTGAGATGCTAAAAGTTGGCGCTGCCCAGCAGCCCGGTTTACGGTTGGCGTGGCCAACGGGCACTCTCTGCCGGCGGGCCAGGCCGCACGGGGATGCGAGTATGTCAAAGCCGGGCGGCAGGCACGGGGGGGGGGGCGGCGAATGGCTGTACGTAGGTGGATAGGGTGCTTGAGGCACTAATATGTAGTGGGCTGAGAAGGGAAAGTGGTGAGCAGGGGCGCATCGCGCCGCTGCATCAACGACGCGTGCAGGGCTCAACTCAGTGCGAGTGACTCGGCCAGTCTTGCCCGTCACGCTGCCACCCCGGCGCCCGTTTGACGCTGCTTGCACGTTTTGGGCGGGCAGAGGGGTCTCTTCTGGTTGCAGATAATGTTTGCTTTTGGTGGCGGACGGAATCGAGACTCTGTCGGCCGGGCAAAACAGGCCACGCAGCGGCGGCACGTTGTTTTTTCGGGGATGGCGGACGGTGGGCTCCTAGGGCTGAGCGCCCTGGTAGACTCGATGTTTTGGTGCTAGTAAACGGGCGGCACGGCGGCAGGCCAGGTACGCGAGCCGTGGCGGTCTGCTGGCGATGGCAAGAGCGTGTGCATCAAACGGCCTGGGGCAGCGCGGAAGCAGTTGAGCGGTCCGGCGCGGAGGTGTTACGCTAGCGCGCAGGCGAGTGAGATTCGCGCGGGCACTACGATCTATCTCGATGCGATGGGTCTCATCATCATCAGATCTGCTATTTTTTTCTCTCGTCCCCGGTCGGTGGAGTTGGTGTCGCAAGACGGCAGCGGAAGTGCGTCCCGATGATCACCGCCAGGCCTCTCCGCAGCCGCTTCGATTGCGCTGACACCAGAGCGCATTGTCAAGGCCAGGGTTCATTCTGCGTGCCCACACACACCGCTGTCGGCCGGCAATCTCGAGATCGATGCTCGCTCGCATGCTGCGCCCCCAGCACCAGCGGCGAACTCTTGCCCGGCACCGCTTCCCCACAGGGCCTGGCAATTTTCTTTCGTTTTGTAGCACGGCGCACGCACGCTGCCTCGCCTCGTCTGCGCTCGCCCGGGGGGTGCCGCTGCTGGAGGGCGGATGCTTCTTATAGCAGGCCGGCGCCGCAGGCTGTGCGAGGAGCTCTTCCGAACGTCGCCAATCGTCTCGTCCGTTTCATCGCGCCTCTTGTTGTGTTCCGCGGCACATAATCGCCCACGTGCAGCACCATCTCACTTCCCAGCGCTCCGTCTAGCGGCCTTACCACCGCGCTCGCTCCCTCTCCCCGCCATATCAGCTGCCACCACGCGCCTGTGGTCGTACCAGGAGCAGCCGATCGCCCGCGCGCCGCCTCGGATAGGCCGCTGCTGTCGGCCAGTGTGTGCCAGCACTACTCAGGCTGGTGGCGATTCCGCATCCACTTCTTTCCGTAGACTCCGCGCTCGCCCTCAGCGCTTGATTGCCCACGATCTGCCGCCAAGCGACGACCGCTGCTAGTACTCCCGTCGCGGGCACGGGACGCTGCGCTTCTCAGGTAGGCCGGCCCTCAATTGCAGCCGCATCCGAACGCCGATAAGGCGGCTTGGTATTTAAGTTGGGCGCTGCTTCCGAGCCGTTTCTTGTCCCCTCCTCCAGGCACTCCCGCCCGCCGTCCCGTCAACCATGTTTCCGTTTTGACCAGCGATAGCGCCCGCGACTAACACCTGCGATGCCAGAACCCGCGGCCTCGGTGCATGCGACGAGTCGCGGAGAACGCGCACTGTTTGGGCTTAGAGCACGCTCGTGCTGAGCTGGCTTGCATCGCCGACCCGCTTAACCACAAGCCCTCGACCTCTTGCGCCGCTCCGCTACGATGGTCCAGTACCCGGCCGGGTGCAGGCTGGCGCCTGCCGGAAGCGCAAAATGGCACCCCCAGCCCAGCTCCAAAACAAAGCTCGATGCCACACCTCCAGCAGCAGCAGCGAGCAGGATGAGCTCCCAGAGCGTTAGCTCTCAACAACCGCGAACGGCGCCCGTGCGTATCAGCCCTCACCAATACCCCGCATTTCCCAGCCAGCAAGCCAGCCAGCCAACGGCCCCGCTAACCCTAATCGCTAGGCCCCATCGCCGTCGCGCGCCCTCGCCCATGCCCTCCGCCGCGACTGCAATATCGCCGCCCACGCCTTTGTCGTCGTCGGCCTTGACGAGAGGGGCGACGCCTTCGTCCTGCCCTCCGACAAGTTCGACTTCGTCCGCCCGCAGCTGGCCCGCACGCCGCAGTGGCGCGAACTCGTCTCGCAGGTCGAGAGCCTGCCGCCCCAGTTTGTCCGTGGTGGCCCGCAGGTCTACGGTTTGTGTCCCGCACGAGCCGCCGAAGCCGGCCGCACAGATGACGAGCCCTTGCTGACCGTGCCGCAGCTAGCGACGAGCCCGCACCACCAGAGTGGGTCGATGTCGCGAGTCAAGTGACGACCGACTCTGATGAGAGCCGCCGTGCGAGTCTGTCGCAGTCCAATCAGCGCGTGCGCAATCAAGAAAAATCAAAGGTCAAGATCAAGAGCCCGGTGGCCGAGCCTGCCCGCTCGCGCAAGCGCCAACGCTCCACCTCGCGCAACCAGAGTCTTGCCGAGGATGACGACGATGAAAATGAGGACTGGTCCGACGCTGTCGGCGCCGACATCGAGCCCGAGGAGCAGCAGGTCGTGCGCTTCCCCATTGAGGATCGCTCCCAGGTGCTCGATATCCTAGGCCGTCGCCTCGATCAAATGCAGCAGCTTGCGTGCAAGGTAATTCTCAAGGCATGGATCAGGGCAATTGAGCCCAAGAAGCAGTCGAACTATCCTTATGTCGGTAGCGACAAGAAGAAGAGGCAGGACCCGGAGAAATCCTCCCAGAAGAAGCGCTCCAAACCCAAGGATGGCCCAGCTGCTCCCCCGTGGTGGCCCACGGCTCACGAGGATTGGTGGAGGTCGATGCCGCATCCCGAATGTGGAACCATGGATGAAGTCCGGCACAAGGAGCCTGACCATCTCAGGAAACCCGGTAAGCGACGATAAGCGGGCGCCTTACATGCTGTGCCACTGAGGCTAATGCAAGCGGACAGAACGTCTTGTCCTTGGTGTCCACATTCTGTTACACCAAGCCCAGAAGGAGGGAGGCATTGACCTCTTGGTGCACTCCACCAAGGACTGTGTCCTACAATTCGATCAAGACAACCACAATGGTGACGACCGAAAGGGAAAGCGTGATCTGTTCTTGAACGATATCTACATGCTTGCACAGTTCTGGTCTGATTACGTCACTGATGGCTGCGGTAAGTTGGCTGATTGTTGTTTGTTGCGAACCTGCCTGGAAAGCTAACCTGTTATGCCAGACGGTGACACCATGGTCAGCATGAAGTGCTACCCTAAGCACGCTCTCCAAAACAAGAAGGCCACTACTGGCTCCTCACGCAAACGACAGCGTCAGGATTCGTCGGTCGACACTCAAGAGGTTCAGGAAGTTCAAAAGTCGCAACATGGTCAAGAGCAAGAAGACTTGGTCCAGTCGACGAGGGCTTTGGAGATTGAGAACCAGGGTTGGGACTACTCTCACCCCAACGGCCTTCCGGACCCCTCGCCGCAGCAGGTGAACAACTTTTTCCCTTCGAGCAACAACGAATTTCGGGGCTATGTGCCGCCAGTCGGAAAGCCGTTTTCTGATGCAAGCGATTTGCAACCGGGGTACCAACAGGCATCCATGATGCCTCCACAGATGTACGACGATAGGTATGGCTTTGATGCGAAGCAACCTTCGAATTACGTGGACAACCCTACCTACCCAATGAGCCGGGATCCCAGCTACGTCAGTCAGCCTTCGAACTACAACGACTGGCGAACTGTCCAGTCCAATTCATCCTTCTCTCCCTCATCGACTGCCTCGCTAGCACAAAGTTCGAACACTTCGTACGCCACCCCCTCCAGCACGAACTTCCCGGGCGCCGTCAACTTTTCGTTTGGCAACAACCCTCAACTCTCACCCCAACACAACTACAGCCCCGGCCCTCAGGTTGGCAGCATCTCGGCAGCATCTCCTGCGATGGGTCAGCCCATGGCCGTTTCGGGAGCCATTTCCATAATGCCGGGGATACGGAGTCAGTCGAGCACTTACGACGAGCCGCCGTACAACAACACGTTCCGCACCGGGTCGTTGAGCCATCCGAACATACAGTACAACATGAACGGTTCTTACCACGGGTAGGCGTCAGGTCAGCATTGAAAGTTTCAACTCTACCACAGGCTTTCTATCTCCAGCTCGGAACTCCTTTTGGTCCGGCCTCTTTCTCGCGCGACGGGTCCCGTGTTTGACGAAATTCACGACAGTGTTTCCTCGAATGTCCTGTATCATTATGATGACGACATGACCGATTAGCAGTGACGTCCAACATTCGCGATTTCTCGGCATTGAACTGGGGTCGCCTCCTCGGACTGACTACGACGACTACGACTTTTGGGCAAGGTTCTGCATTAGCGTGTTTCTCTGGGTCACTGGGTGGAAATCTCTGAACAATGTTTGTTGTTCTGCGAAAAGCTGCCAGCAGCTCGTTCCGCGGCTGCCATTTTCTCCTTTCTCTTTGGGAACAATTGTGCTCTTTCGGTAAGCGTAGGAGTTGGTGGGAAGGCTCGAGCCTACTGCTGGATTACTAGATCCGCACCGCATGGTCGCACATTCGCATCGGGATCGCGCAAGCAAACTGTTCACTAACTGGTTGAAAAATTGCGGTTCGTCTTTGTTTTCCCGTCATCTTCTCTTCGGTAATCTATGGGTATCTCGGTCGGAGAGGAGTCTGGGGGATAAAAATTGTTTCTGGCTCGCTCAATTACTTCTATTCCGGCTCGATATCCTTTTCGGATGGAACTTACTTTTCTTCTCATACTTCTGTCTAGCGTTCGAGCGAGCCTTTAGGCTTTTGTTTGGTGTTTTTGAAAGCGGCGCAGACCAGCACGGGGTTGATGGAGTGTTGTATGGGTTCGATCTGACCACTTAACACTGGTAGATGTGGTGCTACAGTGACAATAGGGCGTCGTGGTACTTAATATCAATCTCGGTCTACTTACTCGTAAAATATTGAGCAATTGCCACGCGAACCTTGGCGAGCTGCTGCAAATGTAGACAGATAACCGTCCGTAGCCACGGCTTGGTTGCTATAGAAGGGCTGAGACATGCCACTAGTGGAGCAAGAGATCAAAGAACATCAAATGAAAGTCAGAAGATGCACAGCGAAACGAGTTCATTCCTAAGTCACCGGTTGAGAAACATCATAATAACCCTTCAACGAGAAAAGAAACTTGTGCAATAGACTCTAGAACGAAGGTGTAATCTAAATCTCGTTGACAATGTTTTTTTTTCTTTTTTTTGTCTTTCTGAAAGACGTGGCGTACCGCCAGCCGTACAAATATTTCTCAGTATGTTGCGTGACATCATTGTGAATGAGGAGTTTATGGGATGGGTACGAGCTGAAGTGAAGTGAGGCAGCGATTGTTTCCCAGTATGGAAAGTGTGGCTGGGGCCGCGGAGTTGATGCTTGGCGGGGCGTCCAAGCTCAGAGCTTCGCGTCGCCTTTTACCATCACCCGGTCGCGACAAAGCGCCGCACCCGCGCTCAACACACCGTTTCCGGCTCGACTCTCTTCTGCGACACACCCTACCGCGCAGCTACATTCGATTTCACGTCGCGCCCGATGAGCAAGACCGACCGTTGAGGAGGAACACGACCCTGCCGACCGCCATGTCGTCAGCGCGCGGAGGTGAGCGCGGCCGCGCGAAGCCTACCCGCTCCAGGACCTTCACCCGCGGCGGAGCGCACAACACCAACCGCAGTGGGTCCGCCAATGCCAGCGATAGCGACGGAGGCAACGGCCAAAGCTTCCGCGGTGGTCGCGGTCGCGGTACCGCGAGGGGCTCGTCGACCAGAGGCGCGCCCACCGGCCCCCGTCCGAAGCAAACATTCGGAGGTCCGCAGGCGCGCCGCTCGAGCAATTCGACCCCACAGACCAACGGCTTCCAACCCGCTTCGACCGTAGGCCTCCCATGGCCTCAGCGTTACGAAACAGTATGTTGACTTCTCCTCCCCTCACCCTGCCCCTCCCGCTGGGTCGAAAGAAAGAAGAACTAGAATGACTCTATCCCTTTCGCACTGTAGCTCAAGTCGAACCGCGCTCTTGAACGGAAACACGCGATCGCGAACGGATTGATCCAGGACCCTGATAAGCCGCGCCGCTTGGAAGATGCCATCACGATCGTGGGAACCTGCCCGGACATGTGCGCGGAGTATGAGAGGGTGGAACGAGTGGTTCAGAAAGACGTTTGGGAGATGGAATTGGTATGATCGCCGGCTCATTTGGATGGATGGGGCATATTCTGACCGTCCTCTGTAGGAGCTCGGCACGAAAGAGCCTTCGGAAGCCCGCATGATCAAGAAGTTCCGACGCGCCGCTGCTGGTTTGGAAGAGCAGCTTCCCTCCGACCTGCGACCTCCGTCTACACTCTCGAAAACGTGCGATTACCTCTTCAACGTTATTCTCTCCGAGCACGATCTCGGAAAGGCGCACAAGTTCCTCTGGGATCGGACTCGCGCCGTACGGAACGACTTTACCATTCAACAATGCACCAAGACCCCCGACATCAGGATACAGATCGATTGCTTCGAACGCATTGCCCGCTTCCATATCCTCTCCCTACATCAGATGGCTCTGCCGAAGGAGGAGGTACCTTCGTCATACGACAGGCACCAGGACCGCGAGCAGCTCGACAAGACGCTGCTAACCCTCATAACCCTTTACGACGAGAACCGGGCGCGGTACCGCTCTCCCAATGAGCCAGAGTTCCGCGCCTACAGCATCTTGTTCCAAATGGAAGCTATAGTCCCGGACATTGAGGACAGACTACAATCCTGGCCGGCGGATATAATTAGGAACCCCCGCGTACAGACAGCGCTAAAGATCTACACTGCAGCGACGGACACTTCTCAGGATCTGGGTCCCCTGAACCCCAGGATTAGCCACCCTATTGGCCAGTCAAACGTGGGAAGGTTCTTCAACGTTATCAAGTCAAGTCAAGTCTCCTATCTCATGGCCTGCGTAGCTGAATTGGTCTTCAATATGGTCAGGAGGTCCATGCTCAACAACATTTGGAAAGCCTACCGGGTTGGTGGTGAGAGAAGGATTGAAGACTGGACTCTGGAGGAGCTTGCGAGAGTCATGCAGTTCGATGACTACGAAGAAGCGCGCGAGTTTTGCGAGTCTTACAATTTCTCCATACTGGAGAAAGAAGATGGTACAGAGTTTATCGACCTCACTTCTGTTCCCGGCAAGATTCTCCCGTCGGCCAGCCCAAACTTGAGGAAGCAGTTTCGTTCGGAGATGGTGGTGGAAGCCAAACGATTTAACAGGACGTATTCCGCCATCGTGAGTGGCATGACGGTTAAGCAAGCAAAGGAGCGAGGAATGATTGAGGAGGTTGAAGTCAATGGAGCTCAATCTTCACTCTTTGTCAACCAGGATTCCGAATCCGACACAGAGACAATGAGCACGCCTGGCTCATCCTTCAACCAACCAGCAAATCCCTTTACCGCAGCGCCCAAAACTTCTTTTGCTCAGGCCGCACCAGGCTTCGGCGCGCCGGCTGCTCCATCAGCATTTGGAAAGCCTGCCAGCCCAGCTCCAACTACAGCCTTTGGAGGATTTGGCACTCCTTCCAGCCAAGGTTCGATGCAGTCCACACCAAGCTCTTTTGTTTCCAATCCATTCTCACCGTTCTCAGCAGCTTCTACTCCGACAACCGCTGTGCCTAGCCTCAGTGCAACTTCCTCTCCTTTTCAACCAGGCTTATTTTCCGCGGCACCATCCCCTTTCGCAAAACCTGCACCTGCAGCTGCGACGGCAAACTCGCCCGCCGCTCAAACATCCCCATTCCAACTTGGTGCTCAGCCGACGCCGTTCTCAGCTTTCGGTCAGCCGGCACAAGCTCAGAAACTGACGACGCCGACCAGCTCATTTGAGCATCCTAGCGATACGCCTCCAGGTTCACCACCAAAGCCCTCGACGTTCATGGGCCTAACGTCATCGGCACCCACTACGACACCCTCTCTCTTCCCGACAGCGACGGCTCCTACTGAGAAGGCAAAGCAGCCGCTATCTACACAGAGCAGCGCTTTCGGCTTCTCGCCGGTGAACTCTAATTCGGAAGCTACGAAGGAAAACCAGCCGCCCAGCAGCATTTTCGGCTTTCCACCTGTTGCTACGAAGAGTTCGGCCCCGGGAACCACGGCTACTGCTGCACCGTCAGGCAGTCCCTTCTCTTCCTTTACCCCAGCCGCCGCCAAGTCCGACGAGAATAACAATCCGTTTGGCTTCACGCCGTCTCAAATATCCGGCGCGTCACCCGCCAGTTTTTCCGTCAAGCCTGCTCAGAACTCAGCGTCTTCCGCGTTTGCTACAGATCAGGCATCAAACCCTGCGCCTGCATCTCCATTCCCTACCACAACACCCTCTGCCTCACTGAACTTCAACCCTCAGGCTCCAAAACCCTCGCTTGGAGCCTTCAACCCCTCCAAATTTTCCACCCCTACCTCCACCGTAGAGCCTATCTCGAAACCATCGGCGCCGTTCTCAATTGGAAACCCCCCAGGTACTCCATCAGTAGCTGATGCTACCCCAACTCAACCTCTCCAGCCCTCGAGTTTCACCCCGGCTTCTACTCTTACTTCCGCGGCACCAAGCTTTACACCATCATCAACCCCTATTTCTGCGCCGCCCGCAGCGCAAGCTTCGAAGGCGCCTCCTGCCCAACCCCAGCCAGATGTTTTAGCCCTTGCTAGAGATAAGGCCCGCAAGGAGAGGCAGGCAGGTCTAGCCATCGACAGGATCACCGAAAGTCTCGTCATGCAGCCTAAAGTCGGTTTGCTCAGCCAGTTCGTTGAGCACATGGCACACAACGTGATTATGGATGCCATAAGAGAATTTGAAGAAGAGCAAAACCGGAAGATTGCCGATGAATTCCGCGCAAGGAGTCTTGCATCCAAGTATGGCCAAAAGTGGAGAAGCATTTGGTGGTCAGAAAAGCTCAGGCGCCGCGGACGTGAGCGAAGGAAGGCTCGTCGTGACGCGTTGAACGCCGCTGCCTCTCGACGGGGTCCAGCTGGAATCGAGACCGATGTTCAAGAGTTCAAGAGCACTATGGGCGCAAGCATGCGAAGGTTGGCTGCTAGCAACGGCTCGCGCGGTAGTGGGCACTTCCGTGACTCGTTCAGCTCGAGCATTGGAGTGCACGACATTCTCGATAGGGATATGCGGCGCCCTGCTAGCTCGCAGAATCAATCATACCTGATGTCCGGAGCAGCGCCAAGCAATGGCAGTCGTCGCAGCAGCATGCAATCCGACCCTCTTGGACCCAACAGAGACGAGTTCCGCGTCTCTAAGTCGAAGAAAACTCCCTTACAGCCGCCTCAACTTCTCCGGCACCGCGCACGGTTCCTGTCTGGGGATCCTCTTATTCCAAAGGAAAGCACATACACCGGTCGCATCAGCACCACTCAAACAGACTACTTCAGACTCAGAGCACTCGGCATCAACTACGAGGATGTGCATGGTGATAGGAGGGGCAGGAAGCGATATAGGGAGTTCGATGACGACGAGGAAGCCATCCTCTCAGATGGCGATAGCGAATCAGTGACTCCTCCTGAGAGGAAGAGAAGGGTTGCTATGGGGACCCGAGACTATCGACTCAGTCAAAGCCGCACTCCAACCGGCGAAAACCATTATGCGGAAACAGTTACCAGTGCGCCGAGCACTGTCAACAAAGACGGACACGACGACGAAGATGCTCTCAAGGATCCTACCATTGCTAAGGCCCGTGCACTTCAGAAATCCATGTCTGAGTCTATCGACTACTATCGGAACATTCGAGAGCAGATCGAGAGAGAAAGGTCTGAATCTGTTCAGAGCGCAACCGTCGACCCTCTTGCTCGGTCGTACAGCAGCTTCCGCGCGTCCGCCTTTCCGGGAGCGCGGCCAGCGGCTACAGAGCTGCCCAAGTACTGGAGCCGAGAGAGCAAATTCCTCCCTCGATCGGAATACGGCGGGGCCCGTTGGCTGGCGAACACAGAAAAGGGCAAAGGAAAAGCCGTCGAAGCTTCTACTGACGCAAAGCCGTCAAAGCCCAATTTCCGTCAACAAGTACCTTCCCCCGAACCGGTCAATAGCAGCATGCCTTCTTTGCAGTCGTTCATCTCGGTCGTTCCGGATAGCAACCCATTTATCGCAACGCAATCTTCCAAGCCCCCCGCGCTCAACGGAACGGGAACGCAAGACGACGAGATTATGATACTCTCATCTGACGATGAGGATGATGTCAAGGAGGGCCAGCCCCCCGTCAAGGTCGAAGTGGCTTCAACCAACGTGGACGATGAGGACGAGGTGATGGAAGCGGGCAACACCGGGGATTCTCAGTCTGTCGCTGAAGATTTCGAGATTCAGTTTGCTCAGCAGGAAGCGTTTGACAGTCAATTCGAGGATCAGTATCAGTATGCTCAAGCTCTCGAGACTACTGAGATGGATGAAGACGAGGTTGATCCAGCCCTTCTGGATGAGGAGGATGAGGAGGAAGGAAATGACGAAGAAGGGGAGGAGGGTGAGGATGATGAAGACGACGACGAGGAGGATGAAGAGGAAGAAGACGACGAAGAAATAATTGACGATGAGGAGGATATCTACGAGGAAGAGACACAGAGCGATGATGACAGCGAGGAACGTGGTGTCACGCCAAGTGGCAAGTACCAGGACAAGGGCAACAGTTTTGAGGACGCGATCGAGCTCTAGAGAGAGAGCAGCGGGTTTCAAGATGACCTTCTTGGCCGCCTGATCCTCTCTTTTCGGTTCGTTGCATTTCCGACACTTCTGGGACGATGGCAGCTCTTCTCCATCGACAGACTATTGCCTGAGGGGCTGTGGCCTGCCTGCTCAGACCGTAGCAGCTTTTATTCAGTAGGGGGTTTTTTTTTTCACAGCCTGTAGCGGACAAGCGGTATCGCAAACATTTCCATCAATGTGGGGTTCCACAATTCTTCGGCTTCGATCGGTTTCCTTTTCAAGAGCTCGAAAACATTGCTGGGTGGAGTGTCGTAACTCTGACATGCATAGCGATTTGGCGTTTGTCTTCTTTTTCATTCGCACATGGTTTCTCCGGCGACTGGTATGGGCGGCTGAAGTGCTTTTTGTGGAGGCGTGGTAGGGATCGGAATGCGTGCGTGTGGAGAGTGGTCCTCTAGCTATTGCCGGTGCAATACATGACTTGGACGAATTTCAAAGTAGCCAGCTTCGACGGAGAGATACAGATGACTTCCAATTGAGACGGTTATGTCCCGCCGTGGTGCAGCTGGATTTGTTTTTCCGACGCGCCATTGCGCAGCCGGCCTTCTTGCCGGCATGATGAGCCATGGATGGCGGAATTGTGACCGGGATTCCGAACGCTCTGGTTATCGTCCCCGCCAATCGACGGCTCGTCGAGACATCATCGGCCATTACACCGTTGTAAGGATCAGAACGAATGGCTTGCCGGTTCTACCCCTGTTTCAGGTTCATTCGTTGCGTGGTGTATATGGTCCACGAGGTGAGGGGAGAGGACAAGACGTTGAAATAGCGGGCGAGAAAAGGAGAACATCACGCAGACTTACGACAAAGGCGAGATGATGTCTCTGAACTGGAGACGCGGCTCCGTGGGCTCGTTTCCGGTAATTGGGGAAGCTCCCATTTATAACGCTGGCACGTGATGGCGCGGCGCCGCAGGGTCCTTCACCAGCTCATTGCAGTGGCTGAAGCAATGTGCGCGGCCCATGATCGCCGCGCACGCCCTCGTCCCCGCCCCGCACCGACGCGCATGCCCAGAATTAGATCGTATGGATGCTGGGCTATATGCTCATTGGTTAGCTGAAGCTCGAATCCCCTAAACCATGGCGCCCTACGAATACTTCTCCTACTTCTTGTCCGCTCCGTGTCTCTCTCCCCAGTAGTAACATCCATCATGGGACATCCAGCAAGATCCGCTCCCCCAGATGCATTTGTGCGCGGCAACATGATGCGTCGGAAGTCACGGTTGCTGTCGTCACTTTACTTTTTCTTGGCCCTTTGGACAGGTACATGAATGCAATTGCTGCTGTACCCTAGCAATGATGCTGACTATCTTCACGTCCCAGGACTTGCTTTGACATGGCTTTTCCTCCCCTCTCCGATGCCTGACGACGACTACGTCACTCTCCCCTCCAGACTGATCAACCAACATAAGCAGCTCACCCGGATCTACGAGTACGCACACCTCCACTCCATGACCTTCCGATCGCTTCACTGACAAACCAAAACAAAAAAAAAAGAACCGCCCGTTTCTTCCCCCCCACACCCCCCTCCCCCGGCGGTACGAAACCCCAACACCACCACCACCACCACCACCACCACCGCTATCCCAACTTCGCCCTCCACTTCCGCATCGACTCCTCCCGGCAATACCTCATCATCAACGACCAGCAACCCATCCCCCTCCGCAACCCCAACCCCGCCCAGCGCTTCTCCGAGCCCATCTCCGTCGTCGCCGCCGTCGGCCACCCCGTACCCGTGCCGTCGACGTCCCCCCGCCCCCGCTCCCTCCTCCCCTTCCCCTTCCCCTTCCCCCCCTGGTTCCCCCCCGCCGACGCCACCCTCCTCGCCTGGTCCCTCGCCCCGCGCGCCGCCGCCGTCGGCCTGCGCGCCTCCTGGTCCGCCGCCACCGACCCCGACGGCTTCGGCGGGCCGATGGAGATCTGGCCCGACGGCGAGAGCTGGTGCGGTGATGACGGCGGCCCGCCGCGCGGCGTGCGGCCCCTGCTCACCGTCACCCTCGTGCGCAGCCAGATCCCCGGCAACGACGTCATCGTCGGGGCGCCGCCGCTGAGCGTCGGCCCGTCGGCGACGCTGGCGCTCAGGAGGGCGGCGTTTGGGTGGGTGTTTCCCGTGTGGGTTTTGGGGGCGAGGGCTGCTGTTGCGATGGCTGGGGGGCGGGGGCGCGGTGTGGTGGGTATGGCGGCGGTGGCCATGGCGGCGGTGCTTTGTTTGGTCTGGTTGACGAACGTGGTGCGGCAGGGCCGGTGCGCGTTCGTGGTGGGGTCCGGGAAGGTGGGTGGTGGTGTCAGGAGGCCCAGTTGTCGGTGGAGCTGTTGTGGGAGTGGAGGGAGAAACGTAGAAGGCAGGGTGCGGAGCAAAAATCAGTCGGTGGATTTATCGGTAAATGGAGATGGGAGTTGGTTGAGGAAGGAGGGGAGTGGTGGGTGAAGATGGTATCTGCGCAAAAGACTGAGAGGCACAAGCTTTGGTACATCATTTTCTGTGTTCACGAACTTCAAACTTCTAGAGCACGGTTTGTAGCGAAGATTCAATACTCATTGCATTCGTTTCTCGTGGAGGAAGAAGAAGACCTTTAGGATCATCATGCGGAGTGAAGAATAGAGGAAACAGGATGTAGCAAACTTCCCAGGTCAACACTGCGCCTCGAGAGCGAACAAAACAACACCATGACCACTGAAAAGAACCGCTGCCCACCAATGCTCTGAGCGTTTCCTCTTCAATGATATTCCTTCAAGACAACACTGGCTTCCCTTCTTCACGCCATCGGATGAGCAGCATCAGACCGCGTCCGCTCTCGGAGATGCAGCGTGGTACGGGCTGGTAGCAGCAGGGTACGAGCTGGCAGCAGCGGGGTGCGGGTAGGCAGCAGCGGGGTGTGGACCTTTGTTGGCAATGGCCTCGGCCTCCATGGTGAGACGATTGATGACTCTGCGTTGGCTCCTTAGACCAAGCTTTGGTTGAACCATTTGGTCAGCATGAACACTTTGTGCTTTGGGAAGAAAGGAGGGCGGGCGGGAAGTGGACTGACGATGCAGGCAATAGCCCCGCCGATCCAGGCAGCGTGGAGGATGCAGGAGACGATGGCGATGCCCATCCAAGTGGTTTTGTCCCAATTTTCCACTTCATTCCCTTTATTCATGGCCAGGCCGGGAGAGAAAGCGAGGATGGACAGAGCGCTGAGCAGGAGCATGTTGTGGTTGCGCATGTTGACGATGTGGTGGACGCGGTACTCTTGATACGGCTTTGGAAGGGCCTGCTGGCTGTGGTGTCCTGGCTGGTCGGTGAGGAACGGGCTCGGCCAGAAGATGCTGCTGGAGCTGGTGATGGTTGAGACGGTGTGACGAGCGAAGTGTGAAGGTGAGAGAAGCTGAATGAGAAGACTGCTCACTTCGAGATGCCGGCACTACGGATGCAGACGATGAAGATGAAGATGGAGTGATGGAGAGAGTTCGTCGAGCGGAGCGGAGAGGGAGCTTTAAGAACCAGCGCGCTCGATGGCTGGGAAGGCAGTCGTCGCCCATGACTGCTCAGCGAGGAAGGCGCAACGGCCCTTCCTGCTGCCGCGCCACCCACGATGAGAAGGTGCAACCCAGGCTCGCGCAATGCAATCAGGTCCTCATTGTTCGTGAAGCACTGAAGTAGTATTTTACAGGGATATCATGAAAAGGAAAAACATGCAAAACTCCGGTCTCTTGGAGGACGGCGTGGTATCTCATAATGCTGTGCACGGCATCAGCTCCCCGATTTTGCTGCCCGCGACTCTCCACCAAACTCCCAAAGAAACATCGTCGCAAAAAAAATCCCTCCAGCGATTCAGCTGGTTTTTTTTTTCACGGCATCTCGGCCTTGGCCCTTTCCCTCGAGTCTATTTCCATCGGGGGTTGGTACGCGTCCATCTCGGCAGGGCCGTACTGGTACGGTTGAAGGCCGCCTTCCTCCTGCTGGGGCGCGGCGTGGTAGCCGCCCTCGCGGGCACGGCGCTCAGCGGCCTTCTGGTTGGCGGTGCTGATCTCCTCGGCCTGGCGCTGGCGGCGCTTTCTGTTTCTGCGGACGACGCAGCAGAACACGACGATGGACGCGAGACCGCCGACGACGAACAGGACGACGATGACGATGACGACAATGATGCCGGTGCTGACCGTTTTCCTGCCGCTTTCAACCTGGTTCTTGGTGCTATTGTACTCTTCGTTGAAGTCGGAGTTGCTGCTGGTTACTGTTGTTGTTTGCGCCATGGCGGTGGTGGGAAGCAGTGCGAGGAGGAGCGACAGCAGCGATAGCGCCATGGTCTGCGTGGGGGCCATGGTTGCGGTGTGGGTGCCCGTCGCTTTGCAATTGAGCGGTGATGTATTTCGATTTCTCTGCGCGTGTCCGAGGGAATGTTGCGCCTGATTCTTGGGTTCCTGAGTGTGTGGAGATTGCGTCGCTATCGAGACTTTTGGACTGGAAGCAATGCAGGGACAGCGTGGAGATAAACTTCTCACTGCTACACTGGAGCTGCAGAATGACGGCAGGCCAAGCAAAATTTAAGGATTCCTCTTGGGAATCAGGCATCGATGGGACTTTGGCAGGTTATATAGGAGGAGTGCTTTGAATCCTTCGGTGTCACCGTCACAGCCGTCAGCCAATGAATACGCGTAGAGGCACAAACGTTGCTATTTTTGATCCCACAGCCAACACCGCCCAAGCTCACAAGAGGCTAGGCTGTCATAGGGCGGTCCAGCGCGCTGATCACCTTCATCCAGTGCGCGCAGTTCTGGCGGGGCTCGACTTTGACAGTCGCCCAGCGCGCGCCCCCCAAGTTCCACCATCTCAGCCGCTCGCTTCGCGCTTAATGGTGTAGCTCATGTCCACGCACTTTTCCTGATGAGGCAATCCATGAGGGTCTGATTGGCTGACGTACCGTGGCTGTGCGGAGAGTGAGGGCGCAGGATTGTCGCACGTGCTCCACTGACGACATCAACCCTGCCTTCGAGAGTTGCACCTCTTGGCTGCGCCTTGTGTGGCTATCACCCTGCTGCAGTGTGGCTTTTCCCTCGAAACCCAGATCGAGACAAAGACGGCGGCTACTAAACTGCCCAAGGCGATCTTGTGCTACCGAGTCAGTCCACATCTCCCCACGCCGTGGAAAACTCTACCCGGCGTGCAAAGCCGACTGTAAGCGACAGCTTCAAAGAACACTTCGGAACCGGCGCTCAATGAGATGTTGTGAGTGCTGCTGGCCGAGAGAATTCACCAACGTTTCACTCGTGGAGACACTTGTCGTATGCGATGCGACTTTGAATATCATACCCAATAGTATTTCGTGCTTGTTTCGGGGTATCTCAAGAAGACCGAAATGTGTATAGTCAACCACCCCACAGGCTCCTTGGCCCGACTCTGCCGCCCCAACTCCCGATATGCAGGCATGATCGTACAATGCTCGTAACAGAAACGCCCTGGAAATGCAAGTGTAGACGTCGCCATGTGGAGACATGGTCAGAATATGCCTATTCTCTGCCCCCACCCTTCTCTTTGCGGGTTCACGACAATCTGGTATGGGAAAGGGTTCGTCTCCGTCGTCGTGATCGGCGGGATGTGATCCTTGTCGCGGTTGACGATGGTGACGATCTTGAGCGCCGTCTTGTGCAGGCTCTTCTCCATCGCGCGTCTCACTTTGATGACCTCGGTGTCGCTCCGGGGCGTCGCGAGCGTGACATCGAGCGTCCACAACTCCCAGCAAATCTCCTCGTCGCCTCGCCCCTTGCCCAAGCCACCGAAAGGAAAATAAGACTTCCTCCGCCGCTTCTCGAAGAACTGTATGGCCAGTTGGCCGCGGCCGCGCTGTTGGTGCCCAGCGCCCGTGTCGAGGGCGCGCACCAGTTCGGCCGCGCGACGGTCGATAAGGGTCTCGAGGTCAACGTCGTCGATGGCGGGCAGCGTCAGGTCGAGCAGGTCGCGGTGCAGCGGCGTCACCGGGGTGAAGTAGCGATGGAAGAAGATGGTATGCAGGATAGCTGCGCTCTGCGTGTCAACTTTGGACGCCCAGTGTCGCCGCAGCGCGTCAGGGCAGCAGGCGCCGCGCAGCCGCGCGCAGAGCGGGAGTTCAGCCAGCAAAGGAAAAAGTACCTTTGACGATATCCTTGACACAGGTGGGATCCGCGAAGACCTCGAGTACGTATTCGGGGGTGCGGCGCGGCTCCATGGCGGGGTGCGCTCGCGGGGTCGAGCACTTGCGGAAGGGATGCTGAGGGCTGGGAAACCTGTCTAGCGGGTTTGCAGCAGAGGTACTGGGAGCAAAAGTGGACGGCCGGGGACGTGAACGGAGGTGTTGAGGTGTGCGATGACGGATTTACAGTGGGGTCAGAGCCGGGTGTCCTTGGGGCCGTCCGCGGGGTTTTGGGCTGGCAATCTTCACACGGCAGCCCAGCCCAGCTGACTCCGGCTCACTCCACGCTCAGTCTCAGCCTAGTCTGTCACGCTCCAGCCAGCCCGCGCGAGCCTCGGCCCGCTCAACCTGGTCGCGCACACCCCAACCTCCGAGACCCCCATCACTTGACAGAGCATGTAGCTGCGACCGACACGCCAGCCAGCACTATGATATCAGCTACGCGCCGATGGTTCCGGCGCAATCGCACCAACTTCGCCATCGGCGCCGGCGTGCTCGGCGCTGGCTACCTCGCCGGCCAGTACCTGCTGGGCAAGCTGTCCGAAGCCCGCCAGCGCATGGGCGACGAGCGCATCGCCCGCGAGAAGTGCGACCCCGGCCTGCCGCCAGCCTCCAGAGCACGCGCGCTGACGACCATCTCACAGCCTGCGCCGCCGCTTCGAGCAGAACCAGGAAGACTGCACCTTCACCGTCCTCGCCATCCTGCCTTCCGCCACCGAGAACATCCTCCAGGCTCTGCCCGTCGAGCAGACATTGAGCGAGCTGCAGAAGCAGAAGGCTGAGCGTCTGCAGCGGAGTGTTGCGCCGTCGGACATCGCCTCCACCGACGCGCCCTCTGAGGCTCCGAGTGCAGCGGACGATGACAGCCGGAGCTTGAAGAGCTTCCAGAGCGAGAGCATCGTGCATGCCAGCCAGGTCGTTGGCAATGGCAGCGGCGAAGGAAAAAGCGACGGAGCATCCTTGGCTCCCCCGAAGCCCAAGAAGAGCAAGGCTCAGCTTTGGAACGACATGAAGATTCACTGTAGGCGCTCGCAAGTCTCGCTCCCTGCCAAGGCTTCTTGTTAACTCTGTATAGCTATTGCGCGGGCCTTCACTCTGCTCTACACCCTGTCACTCCTCACCCTCCTGACTCGCATCCAACTCAACCTTCTGGGTCGTCGCAACTACTTGGCAAGCGTCGTCACCTTGGCCTCGCCTCCCGCGCATGGTACCGGTATCAGTCTGGAGAATCATGACGATGACAATGCCGAGCAAACATATGGCAATGACTTCGAAACGAACCGCAAGTATCTTTCTTTCAGTTGGTGGCTGCTGCACCGCGGCTACAAGGATATCATGGAGAAGGTGGTTTCGGCCGTTGTGGATGTGTTCGGACCGTTGAATCCACGTGAAGAGATCACGCTGGAGAGGTTATCCGAGTTGACGCTCGAGGTGCGGAAGAAGGTTGAAGGTGCAACGGAAGAGGAGCGGAGGTAAAGCATTTCCTCGGGTTGCGCAAAGACGTTTACTAAAATATCACAGGACGAGCAAGTGGCTCGCATGTCTTCTTCCTCCGGCTGACAAGGAGTCTTACGTCCTCTCTGAGTCTGGCATGGCCACCGAGGAGAATCTGGCCAATCCCGAGCACAACACTCCTCTTCGCCGTTTGCTTGACGAGACGTCTGACATCATCGAGTCGCCATCATTCGCTCACGTCCTGACACTGCTTCTCGACACGACCTTCTCTGTCCTGATCGATAACAAGATTGCCACGCTCTCGTACAAGCTGCCGCCTGTATCTGCCGATTCTGCCCGTATCATTGAGCTTACCGACCCCAACTCGGCAAAGACAAAGGTTGCGAACACCCTTGCGATCTTCTGTCGTCAAGCACATGCAATTGGAAGTGGCACGAACAATGAGTACCTCTCGGCGATGGAGGACGTGCGTGATCTCGAGGCGTTTGCCGCCGTCGTGTATAGCAGCAACTTTGACTTCGAGCCGCCGGAGGATGTTGGCAAAGGCAGTGAGACGCGTCCAACTACCGCCAGAGGATCGATTGCCGACGAGTCTGCGTTCGCCGCACTTGGGGGGGAGGCAAGTATGATCGAGAAGGATAGCAGCTTCGAAGCAGCATGGGGAAAGGCAACGGACAAGGAAGGTTGAGAAGTGTACGAATTGGACTCAGGGGTTGTACAATAGCCGCCTTTCGGCCGGAACTGATACCCAAGGAATGAGAAGTGCTTTCGTGGCAGCTTTGCGCACGATGCCACGATGCGTTGTGAGCTGCTCCGTAGTAATGCAGGAGGTCAATAGCGTGGCAACCAGAATAGAAATTCCGGTCAGGCAGAACATGTCCGAGTGTTTTGGGGGTGCTGCCAGGTAGACAGCATGCCGGTCCCAGGGGTTCACGGAGCTGCGGTCGGCAAATGCTTTCCTATCGATAGTCACTACTCCACATGCTCGCCTAAAAACCCGCGTACATACACGAACGCGCGGTGCAGGCGTCCCCCCGGGGATCGAAATTTCACGGGGTGTGGGAGAAATGTGGGGGCTTTGGGGCGAAGGATTCCAAGACCAGGCTGTTGGGAGGTTTGTCGGGTCAGGCGTCTGCGTCGTTGTGGTGGTGGCGGTTTCTGTTGGCTGCCGCGCCCCTTCGATCGTCCTCCCCCGTACCATGCACTCCGGACTCCGCTTTCGCACACGCGTGCATCAGTCAGTGCCAGCCGATCCCCAAGGACTCGGATATTCGCGTCGAGCATCACTCTTTCTGATGAAATTAATTCGGAGCGCACCGGATTTACGGATTGGCTGCACGGAGCGAGATTGGCAATGTCCGAGTGTGACAAAACTTGTTGCGCTCGTTGCGTCACCAACTTCAAGCCGATTACCGTATCGAGTAGCACGTGATGCGGATGGTTGCGGCCCGTCGGATAACGCATTCCCGCATCGCCCAATCCATCCAGACATTCGTTTTAGGAAATCCAGAGAAGTGCCAGAGTCTCACAGTTAGCTTTGTGGTGTCTTCAGCGGATGGTAGATAGCAGTGAGGTCGCCAGTGCTACAGTGACGCAACCAATGTCGTGCAGATATCATGAGAGGGCCGATAAAAATGGACCATGAACGCATAGGTAGCTCGAAGGAACTTCTGAACTTCCGCCGCCTCCCGCAGCGGCACTCCAGCTCCTCTCAACACCGCAAACTTCTCCCTCGTGCACCCGTTCGCAGTGACCTCAACGTCGCCCAGTGCTCTTCTCACCGAAACGGCAAATGTCAGCTGGAAACGGCCCCGTCCGCAGGCCCCGTGCCCGACAGCACCGCAACGAACAACAATGCCCACGCAACGCTGAAACGAAGAAAACGCAAACGCCCTCTCGTTGAGGCCCGTCCGCTCCCGCGCCCCCCTCGCCTGCCCTCAGCACGGATGCATCTCCTGTATCGCTCTTATCTACGAACCGCACTGCGAGGCCGCCAAAGGCACCGCGCACGCGATATCCGTGCCGCATCAACGTCGTGCTCCCCCCCGCGCGCGCGCGCGCCCCCGGAGCGCACCTGCGTCTCGCGTGTTCACCCCGCGTTTTCGTTTGCAGCGATCGCGAGACAAATGTGTCGGCAAGGGTCGGTTTGTGGGTGGGAAAGATAAGGGAAAGTTACACATGAAGATGGACTGTGCGGGGCGGTAAGAGGAGGGGACAAATCAAGAGGTGGACGGCCATGGCGCCAAGTGCAAGGCTTTGTTAAGGTGCAACTAAGCCGAGACAAGAGGAAAAGGACGACAACGGCAGCGGAGCGGAGGTGTATTGGCATTGGTATTGGCATGGCGGAGATGTGGAGGGGTGGAGGGGTGGAGAGCGGGGGTGGGAGGGGCAGAAAGAGGAAGGAAGAAAAAAAAATTTCTGCAACTCCACCGTCTGGGTAAGGGGAAAATTCGAAGAGACGGGAAGAAGCCGAACGGGCAACGAACATCCAAGCATACTAACTACCAGCTGCACGGTTTCCTATACTGCTGCTTTGCCCGGGGAATGGGGAGTATGTGCTGGTCGACGGACAGAGCACCGGCGCATCGAGTGGCTGGGAGAAGCTGTTCGTGCGGATGATCTACTGGCTAGTTGGCCGCCCGAGAGGCCTACCTGCATTAGGCCCCAAGATTTTCTCTTCTTTTGTCTATTTCTGAGAGTCGATATGGGGCGGTTCTTGTGTGAAGGCCCCATCTTACATCACCTTCCTGGCAGGCAAGAGCGTTTGATGAACGGCATCCCGGTCGTTTCTTGCATTCAAGCGGTGGGAGATCATCCTCAACGGTCTGTTTGGATGCCCCGGTTGATGGGTCTCCCGCGTCTTTGGCGCTGCCGTAGCGCTGTCGATGATGGAAGAAACTCTGGTGGGAGAACAGACCAGAGCCTGTTTTGTGGTGCCCGTGACATCCATCCCTACATGAAGCAAAGAGCATCCATGCACAACATCTTCAAGACGTTTGTTTATCTTCGCTCATTTGGGACGACGGTAGTTCAGTGTATGCTCGCCAAGTGGGCCGATTGGCTGAACCACATTGCAATTCAGACTTCGGGCAAGCCGCCTCGAGGCGGACCTCTTCCCCCTGAACAAATGAGAAGGCAACGCCAGTGACGGGTGTTGCACTGGTATTGCAACCGTGTCGAAGTTTGGAAAACGGGATTCGGTTTCCATCGGCCACCACATACGCCCACCATAAGCCGCATCATCCCAGCGCGCTGCACACAAGGTGCTTCGGCGATTGCTGCCGCTTACGGCAGTGCTTATTTCAGACCTCTGGCAAAGTCCGATCCCTGTTTGGCCGATATTACTAGTCGGCCAGTGCCGGAGGGATTCTCCAGGAAAAATCGAAGCGGTTGACATGACTTTACTCATCTCACGTCTCACCAGCAGGGTCAGCGGCCGCCAAGAGCAACGGTTCCGAACGCCCGTCCGGCAAGCGCCAGCGGTTCGTGTATTGTCGGCAAAACATTTGTCACTTGTCAACCACACGCGCCATTTCCTGGGTAGTGCGACGTAATGCTCCGGGAAGCAGCGTGTCGAGAGGCTCCATCTCCGAGCATCGATCGGGTAGGCGGCTGACTCGCGGACGACTCCGAGGACAAGCAACGATCGCCTCCCATCAAGCCACTGACGGCGCAAGGCCTTTCACGCGCAGCGCCCAGAGGACGCCACGCACGCCCAGACGGCGGCAAGCAACGCCCAAGGCGGGAGCCCTGGCTCTTTGCCGACTCTTGTTTTCTCTTCGCTTGCCCAGCCGCCAGGCCAGCCGCAAATCAGAATCAAGGAAAAAAAAAATTCGTCGCGACTTGGCTGGCTTTCCAAGTACTGTCGCGAAAGAGACGCAACGTCGTCATACATCGCGCGACTATCCCCATCACAGCTCCATCTCGAGCAGCGGACGAGAGCGGTCGGACCGACTGCCGTCTGGCCGTGCTGTTGGCCTAACATGCAAACATGCTTGTTCAGGCATGGGTGTGGGTTGCGTGCGCGGTGTTTTCGCGTCTCACGTGCGGCACGGCGGCAGGCATGTGCGGGCGCACTTGTACGGAACGAAACCAAACGGGAAAGTCGGCGGCTCTGGAGTTTGCGGGCCCCCCTCGTCGCGTTAGTGCGTGTGGGTATGGGTTATTGGGGAGGGCGGTGGGCGGTCAGGCAGCGGCGCTGCTGCATGCGGCACATGCGGAGGAGCGAGGAGCGAAGACGAGACCCTGATGAACGATGGTCTGCAGGCAGCTGGTGTCGCGCCACTCGGCCGTCATCGCACCCACGCGTCTGCCAGCATCGGGTAAGTGCCGAAGGTGGTGATGCCAACGCGCGCTTGGCTGCGGTGCCGCGAGCGGGCTGGCGGGCTGGCGGGTGGGCTGCAGGCGCGTGGCAGATGCGGTGAGGGCGTTGGTTGGCGCGAGGTTTGGCCGGCGCCAGAGATACGCATATCTGAGATGCTCGCACCACGCGGGGAGCGGTGGGCGGTGGCTCGAGAAGATGGGGGAGGGCGGTCGGAAAAGGCGTCCCTTTCGGCAGCCAGGCTCGTCATCAATCCACGAAACACTGGGGACGCGGCCCACAAGGAACACAGGGAAGCGACGAGTGCAGCAGCGGTGGTGGGCCCGCTCCTCTCCTCCTCTCCACCTTTCGCTCCCCTTGGTCGCTTGCGAGAGGCCGTGTCCGCTGGGCTCTGGGGCGGAGGATCCGCGAGGTTGATTGGCCCGGCGTGGGCGCAGGCCCCTGTCGCCGCCGGACGAGTGCCGCACCCGGTTTGCGCCGTGGGCCAGGACCACGACCAGGACCCAGGACTCGTGTCAGCCGGTGCAGCGGGCAGCCGACGTCATCTGCGGCGGGAGAGCGGCGCTGGGCTGAGGCAAAACGGGGGCGCGAGAAACTTTGCCGAGGCCACGGCGTGCGAAGGCGTGCGAAGGAGTGCGAAGGCGGGCCGGGCGCGCGGCATAGTTGCTTGGTGCAGCAAAGGCCGGCTGGGCGTCTTGGGGGCGCTTGGCCGCCCGGCACGAACTCCAGCGCTGGGCTGCAGATCGCCTCTCCCGCCATGGAGAGCGGCGACGGGCGCACCCAGCGCCTCAGCACAGGGTCCACCGCAAAAGGCGCGCCAGCCAGCCCCCACATGGAGACACCGGCCTGCGCTATGCTCGCTTGGGCCACTATCCCCGGCCAATGACGTCCTTACCTCCCGTGCCCAACCCAACGCTGCGCTCTCCTTGGTACCGACTGGGAAACGATGTTGCATCCACCAGCAGTCTCTGCAAAAAGCCGTTGCGCTAGAGCCCAGGCATCCCGACATGAGCCTGCAGGGATGGCGTTGCCGGCCTCAAGCCCGTCGCGCTGCGAGCACTTAAGAGCGCCGTCTCCCCCGGATAATGGGCTACCCCATCGTGCCAGCGTTGTTGTTCTTTGATACCCTCTCCGCACATTGCCCTGGGACGTGCTGAGACTCGTTCCCCGGTTCCGAGAAGCCCAACCTCGCACCACCTCTGGCCGGCTCCCAGAGACCACAGCTCTTCTTAAAGCGCTGTGCCCTCCCGCGCTGAGTGCGCTGAGTTCCTTCACGACCCTCGATTCTCCGGCAACTCGCAATCATGACCGAAGTCAACGTGAAGATGCCCCAGTTCCTGGGCATGCGGGGCAAGACCCTCAGCATGGTCGTTTCCATCGTCTCTACCACCGGTTTCTTGCGTAAGTTCTCATCTCTCTAAACACACTGCCCGTCTTGAGGCTGACTGTTTTCTCCATCTAGTCTTCGGTTATGATCAGGGTGTCATGTCCGGCATCATCGCCTCTGAGCCCTTCAACACCTACTTCCCTGAGACTTTGAACGACAAGACCTACCAGGGATTCGTCACTGCCATCTACGAAGTCGGCTGCCTGCTCGGTGCCATCGTGATGTTGATGTACGGCGACAGGCTTGGACGCAGAAAGGGTATCATGATCGGCGCTACCATCATGATTCTCGGTGTCCTCATTCAGATCACCTCTGTCAAGGGTCACAAGGCCATGGCTCAATTCATCATCGGCCGTACCATCACCGGTGTCGGCAACGGCATGAACACTTCGACGATCCCAACCTACCAGGCCGAGTGTTCCAGGTCGACCAACCGAGGTCTGCTGATCTGCATTGAGGGCGGTATCATCGCTTTCGGTACCATGATCGCCTACTGGATCGACTACGGCTGCAGCTACGGCAACCAGGACCTCAGCTGGCGCTTCCCCATTGCCTTCCAGATCTTCTTCGGTCTGGTTGTCGTCCTCGCCATGATCGGTCTTCCCGAGTCGCCCCGCTGGCTGCTCAGCAAGGACCGCCCCGACGATGCCTTGAAGGTCATTGCCGCTCTCCGTGGTCTTACCGTCGACGATGACGAGACCAAGCTGCAGGCTTCCATCATCATGGACGGTATCCGTGCCTCTGGCCACGCCGGTGGCAACACCAGCTACCGCGACCTTCTCACTGGCGGCAAGACCCAGCACTGCCGCCGCATGCTCATCGGTGCCTCTTCCCAGTTCATGCAGCAGCTTGGTGGTTGCAACGCTGTCATCTACTACTTCCCCATTCTGTTCGAGGACACTATTGGCGAGACCACCGACATGTCTCTGCTCCTCGGTGGTGTTAACATGATCGTCTACTCCATCTTCGCCACCACTTCCTGGTTCCTGATCGAGCGTACCGGTCGCCGCAAGCTTTTCCTCATCGGTACCGTTGGCCAGTGCTTGTCCATGGTCCTTGTGTTTGCTTGCTTGATTCCTGGCAACCCCCAGGATGCTAAGGGCGCCGCTGTCGGTCTCTTCACCTATATTGCGTTCTTTGGTGCTACCTGGCTCCCTCTGCCTTGGCTGGTAAGTCGATGTTCCACCGCAAAAAAAAACCCCCCGAGATTCAACCCCCCTTCCCCCAACCACTCCCAGACCTCCACACCTTTCCACATCATTATAGAGCCATTCTAACGCCTCTTACTAGTATCCGGCGGAGATCAACCCGCTTAAGACCCGCGCGAAGGCGAATGCCGTGTCGACTATTACCAACTGGCTGTTCAACTTCCTAATCGTCATGGTCGTTCCGGTCATGATCGACAGCATTGGCTGGGGTACCTACCTCTTCTTCGCTGTGGTTAACGCCTGCTTCTTCCCCGTCATCTACTTCTTCTACCCGGAGACGCGCATGAGGTCGCTCGAGGAGATCGACCTGATCTTCGCCAAGGGCTTCCTCGAGAACATGAGCTACGTCACTGCCGCCAAGGAGCTGCCCTTCCTCTCCGACGACGAGATCGACGCGAAGGCCAAGGAGTACGGCTTCGTCTCCGGAGACGAGGCTGCCACCAGCGGCGACGAGAACGAGAAGACCGAGCACACGGAGAAGGAGGTCGAGAACGGCACCCAGCACGTGTAAAAGGCGGAGCTTGCTCTCCCTTTTTGCAGTTCAACTTCTGCTGCAAGCAGCGATTGTCCCGCAGGGCTTGATTTGTCCAGCATCCATTGATGTTCGCTCAGCCGACATCTCTTGGCGTTTTCGATTTCTTCCTACTACCCCTCGACTGCGTCGCCTAATACATTCGCGGCGCTTTTGGGACCTTTTCCTTCCCATGTTTTTTTCCCCTTATCGAATGATACCATAGACTGCAAGATTGGTCTACAGACAGGTCTGCCGCCGACTAGATGTCACTATTTGGCGCAGCTGGCTTCAGAAGTTGTTTCATGGATGGTAGCAAGACTCGAGCGTGTAACGTCACTCGCGCTCGGGTCATCTGCCAGACATATGTCCCGTCGTTCATGAGCAAGACGGATAGCTAGATACAGCATCGCATACCCCACTGGTGTTTAGAACCGCAGAAAAGCAAAATATACAGATTCGTCGCAAAACCTGTTCACAACATGATCTTCCAGTGACTTGATCTTCTACGGTGACTTGAAATGTCAAATTAACGAGAGTGTTCCAGAGCTGATCGTGAAACAATCGAGTCTTCACTTGCTCTGCTTACGTGGGTAGTTGGATCCCATGTCTGGATGCATGTCTACAATCTTGAACTTCACATACACGTCCGGATCTCTGCTTCAACTGCCCACGCAAGAGGGTTCAGAAAACCCACATGTACGTCCGGATATTCACTTCAACTGCACATGCAAGAGGGCCCAGAAAACCCACAAGTATCCGGACATTTGCTCCAACCGTCCGTGCAGGAGGTTCCGAATTTTCTGCAATCCACCATGGCTCCAACGCTTTTACGAACGCCTCAACCGATTGATTTCTGCATATTGAGACCAGTCTCGACTACTTTGATCATGCGAGAGCACCTACCATTCCACACTGGTGAATTTCCCCGCTTGCGCTGGGGGTTGAACGTGGAGTGACATCTGCAGTGGATGATGAGGGTGGCGAATAACATGTACATACATACAGCGGCTCGGTGGACTCTCGGGGTGGTTTGGTGCGCAGCCGATCACATGATGGAATGGTTTCCCGGCACAGTGGACGAACGGCGCGCGACGACGTCACTTGAACCTCCAGGCCGGGGTCCCGGTAGTTGCTTGCCGTTTATTGATGTGGTGGAGTGGAGTGGGGCGGTGAAACGATAGCGCGAATGGGGCTCTCACCTTACTGATGATGATGATGACTTGTTGGTGAAGGAGAAGCGGGTTTTCGGGTCTACCCGACCACACGGGTCGGCTGATGGTTCGGGAAGTGATGTGAGGTCGGTATCCAGCGCTTTTCGTCGGCAGTCTTTCGCGTTCGCGCGGGTCGGGCGCTTGGTGCGCTTGAGAGTGGTTGGATCGGCGTTGTGGGGAGGTGCCCACAGCGAATAGCCGGATTGGGCAGGTGACCCTGGGAGGCGTGTATCACTACCTACTTCATGCGTGCAGGGTCCTGGACCCTGTCGCACAAGGCATATGTGCTTGCATGGGTAGTGTGAACCCTATGTCTCGATGCAGTACTCACACCACTACCTGTTCTATCCTCTCCAAAATCCGCTCAACGTACAGTACCGCACCCCGACAATGACGCAATCCCTGAACGCCTCGCCCTGCCTGTCCAAGCACGTCAAGCACGCCACCACCACTTCCGCGTAAATCGCGCCCGTCCGCGCCGGCAGCTCACGCAGCGCCATCCCCACCGGCTGCCTCTTCAACACCCACTTCGCCTCGGCCGGGTCCGCTCGGACTGTAGGACTCGCCGCTGCCGATGTGTTGTGACTTCTCTCGTAATGCACGAACGTCGTCCACGACCCGACGTCATGCCGTCTTCGTCGCGCAGCTCCTCGAAGCCGGTCAGGAAGAGAGTGCCCAGTGTGGCGGAAGAAGAAGAGCTGGCGGAGTCATCATCATCATCATCATCGACATCCTCTTCGGTCTTGCAGATGAGCGCCGTCTCCGGCCTGATGTTCTTGTGCCGAAGCGGGCTTGGTGAAGAAAGACGATGCTGCCGGCGAAGGCTTTTGCGAGGTTGACGCGCTCGCGCTGAGCGAGTAGCTGGTTGTGGTGGTTTGGTTATTGGAGAGGAGGGCGGAGCGGAGCGTACGGAGCTCGCTGGCGCGTTTTGGGATGCTGAACACAAATTGGAGTGAGCTGGAGACCTCGACCACCCCCTGGCAGGTGAGTAGATTCGTCTTCGACGGATCCGTTCTGCTGAACCTTTCGGGGAGAGATTGCACGGGCTCCTTGCTCATGGATCGTGGGGCTTTGTCGACGAGCACGCGCTCGCCGGGCGGATTCCGGACGCAAAGCACGGCGTCGGGGGAAATGCGTCCAGCGTGGAGTTGGAGCTGGCCATGGTGATCATCGACAGGGAACGGTAAAGTCTGTTCTCCCACTTCTCCAAACTCTCGATCGTGTCCTGCAGAGACTTCTTTCCCCAAAAGGCGTACTTCAGCTGCTTAGCATCCCCGGCTTTCTTCATGACGCTTTGATGATCTGCTTGTTCCTCCGGCAAGCCGATGAGCCTGTTCAGACTTGCATCTGCATCGCAGAGCTTATTGTGTAAGACCGCGAGCACGCTGTTTTCGTGTTCTTGCAGTTCACAGCGCAGCCCGTTCCAATGGAAGCGGAGCTACTCAAGCTTCTGTCGGGTGCCGAGCCAGATGCTTTGCAGTTGAAGCACGGTTTCGGCTACCTCTCTTTCGGCCTTTGCGTGGAGCTTGTAGCGCTGGACAAGGGATGAGCCGGATCTGCACAGTGTCAGCCAAGGGTACGGAGTCTATCCACAGCGCGACTGGGACGAGATACTATACTTCAAACAGATGTCTACCAAGCCAGGAACAGCCAGGACGAGTCCTACTACCTCCGCCATTCCTCTCACGACGATGAGTTGAAACGATGGCGGGTGGTTGAAAATGAAGAGCTGGCTGCGCAAGCCTAAAGACAGACGACAAGTTGACAGTCCTTGACGCCGAGCAGATCGGGTCTCAACGGCTCTCACGGGGTCAAGCGCCGCTCACTTAGATCCATTCTGATCTGAGACCCAAGCCTTTTGGAGCAACCGACACGTATCGCAGGACTCAGACTGTAAACGAATAGCAATCGCAATCTGATTCAGAGACCCATTCAGAGCCCGGAGATTACATGCCACCAGCAACCGGTGGTAAATGACTGGGACCATTCAGTTGAACGCCCGTACTTCGGGTTACAGCCGCAAAATCAAATACACTCAAGTCCGTCTGTAACGAAAAGCAGGTGGGATCCGGATTCGATCTCTGAACCTGCACTCTCAGGATGAAGTGGAAATTCTTGCATTGAACTTGAGCGCCACCGGTATTCCCCCCATCGCCGGCAATATCCCGTCTATTGGAAAATTTCGGCCAAATCAGCTCCATCAGTTTGGTACAGCCGACCTCTCTGGATCTCAACCAAATTTTGGGAGCCTTCATCAACCACTAAGAAGGCATATTGCACCTCGTCAACAAATGCAAGTACCATAGCCTCAAACAGGACCGTTCGGTGCAAAGCTTATGCATCCGGACTATTGGCAAGCTCAAAGGTCATCTCCCGAATCTCCCTCTGTTGGACAACAACAACCATATGGAGACAACGTCCAACAATGGACTGAATCCAGAGTGAACAATCTCGGCTGGCCTGAGGGCTTTGCACCGAAGCAGTCTTGGAGCAATTCAAAAGGTACCATACAACCCGCCAGAAAAATGGGCGATGCGACATTCAGTACCGCACCGGACATCAGCTTCGTAGCCCCGCGGCCGTACCTGGTTACTTGAATGTCCAAAGCAACCCAGTACCAGTTCAGTGGCGGCCAGATTTGAACCATTCCCACCACCCCAATGCTCAGAACCCTGTAATTCTAAGGAGTCTGATACCACAATCGCACCAAACACAAGCTAACAACCCCTTTGGGATGCCGTTGAGCATCAGAAAAGCTTCGAGAGCGCCGCAAGACTTCGACAGCAGACATCCAACGGAGCACGATTGGCGACGAGAATGATGCGCGCAGATAGATGGACGGGAAAGCTTTGAGGTAGAGTGTTGCAGCAGGCGTTCTCGCGGTTCTGCTTAGATTGGGGGAAAATTAACGAGCCTTTTATTCAGATATCAGAAATAAAGTAGGTCGTTCTGGATGCGATGTTTAGCTCACCCGATGTTGCCCAAGACAGGATGCTTGCACCCCCTCACAGCGGGTCGCACAAGAATCATTCCCAGATCTGTCTCATCTGACACATATCACCCTTCGCGGGTAGTTAAATCAAACGTCAGGATGCAAATGTATATCAACATCGAAAGAACAAACTGTGGTAAAACGTATGCGTATGATTTCTATTTCGTGCCATGGTATCTTTCCCAAACATGCTATGCTGCCACCGCAAACTATGCTCATCTTCTCGTACAATATATCAGTAATTCCTCCACCCCCCGCGTCTTGACGCCCGCGATGCAGTCGAACTCCCATGCGCCGGCATCCGAATCAAGAAGGGCGAAGACGACGAAGATGGGATCACTCCACAAGCTCCTCCAACAAGCCCTCCAGATCCTCCTTTCGGAACGGCGCCCACAGCCTCTCCGCGCCGCCCCCGTCCTTCCTGCTCTCGATCATCTGGTGGTCGTGGAACTCCTTCAGCAACGTGCGGAAGCCCATCTCGTTGCTGCAGACGAACTCCTCGACCGCCTTGTGGTACAGCACCCTGTACTCGACGCCGACGACGGGCGCCGTCGACGAGGGCGGCGCCGCCTCCCTCATCGCCTTCTTGGCCCCCCTACCCCTCTTGCTCGGCGTCTGCGGCACGTCCGCGAAACCCAGGTTGCCGTCGTCGTCGTCGTCGTTATCGTCCTCGGCCGCCTGCGCCGCGAGCGCCGCGGCCGCGGCGTCGTCGTCGAGATCCGCGCTGGCGGCGAGCTGCTCGGCGACGAGGATGCGGAAGAGGCCGCGCGCGTTTTCGGGCAGCGAGCGCAGGACGAAGCCGACGCCGTCGCGGCCCTGGACGCGGCGCCCGCTGCGGCCGAGCAGGTCGTTGACGGCCTCGACGGCGTCGAGCTCGACGGGCGCGAACGGCGCGAAGGTGGTGCAGTCGTGGAAGAGCAGGCGCAGCGCCGAGCGCGTGCCGAGGTCCCATAGGAGCGGGAAGGTCGGCGTGTCGGCGGTGGCGAGCAGCGTCATGTGCGGGTGGGAGGCGAGGCTGGCGAGGAGGGATTGGGTTGCGGCGCGTCGGAGGGGCGCGCCGTCGAGGGAGTGGGTTATCAGGGTGAGGGGCGTGGCTGGGGGCTTGGTGGAGAGGGTGGTGAGGAGGAGGGCGTGGAGGAGGGGAGGTGTCGCAGGAAGCTTGACGCTAGGGGGTAGGAGTGAGGTGAGGATGGTGGTGAGGATGTCCTTCGGGGTGAGAGTCGGGTTGTAGCCGTTGATAATTATGATTCGGGGGGTGGAATTTGTCGCAGAGCTTTGGTGGTGATAGAGATGGGCGGCAAAGTCTTCAGCAAGCTTGCGCTTCGAGCCGAAGCCATACAAGCATATGTTGAAGCCATTCTCCAGCTCGTACACCCACTGGTCGAACGAGCGGGAGTGCAGGCCGTGCAGATAGGCCATGTCATCCTCATGTGAGTCCTCGTATTTCTGCATCTGAGCGAAGTACTCATCGTGGTTCAGCAGGGCATGTGAGGGAAGAGTGTTATTCGATGTCTTCGTTCCTCCTGGTCGGTTTTGCCAGAAGTACTTCTCGTGCGGCGGGAGGTCTTGCGGCGGTGTCGGGCTGCGCTGTTTCTTCGTCTTACTCCCTTTCGGCCTTCCCCGCCCACGTTTCGTTGGCGTCTCCGGGACTGCGGCTCCCTCGTTTGTTGCGGTTACTTCCTGTTCCTCCTCTAGCTCATCCGCCTCTTCCTCGTCCCAGATCTGCCGGGCCAGGGCATCCTCGTCTTCTATGTCTTCGTCGCTCTGGTCCCCGTCGATGGTGCGCTGTAGCAGCCTTCGCGCGCTTTTCCGGCGTGCGGACCTGTCCGCATTTCTGACGATAGTCGGTGTGCCGTTAGGTGTCTCGTCCTCGTCGTCGTGATGCTTCGAAGGTGTTGCGAATAGAACTCTTCGCTGTGACCGAGGCGTTGCTGTGCCGTTGGATTGGGCATGCGTTTCGTCGTCGAGCTTAGCACGAGCAAGGCTCTTGTTCAACGTCTCGGAAGCAGTGTGGGGCTTCGAAGGCGTGCTCTTCTTCGAAGGAGTAAGAGCTAACTCGTCATCTTCGTTTTCATCGAGCGGCGATGCGCGTCGTTTTCGCGGGGTGGTGTTTTCAGGGTCGACGGGGCCTCGCTTTCTCTTTGCGCTAGGCATTGGCGACGTTTCCGGGAGCTCCTGGTGTCTGAAGGAGCCGACAAGCGCAGAGAAGGCAGCGCGGGTTGCGGACGAGCTGTTGACCATTCCGGCGGGCACAGCGTCGCGACAGGGAAACGCGTCGGCGATCGTCGAGCCAATGGAAAGTCGTGGCCCAATCAGCACGTGTGAGCTGTGGCTGGGCACCTGGGCTGGGGGAGCGATAAGCGCTCCGTCATCGGGGGAGCTTGGAAGTTTTCCGAGTGAGTCGCATGCGCGAGTTGTGAGTCTAAACCCCTCATACCAGTCAGACCTTTTGCAGCTTGTCGTCGGAGCTCGAGCTGCGGCTATAAAAGGTACCGCCCTCTTTCCTCATCCAATTGGGTCTCTATTCGCTGCCAACCGAGAGCTGACGTACAGTGACAGGGCCGTCAACATGGCCTCCTCCCGGCCGTCAACCCTCCAGCGCTTCGTGCCCGCCATGAAGAACTTTGTGCGCAACTACTCGGCTCCCGGCGAGGGCTCCATCCCTCCGGCCAAGCAGAAGTACATTCCCACTTCTGGCACGTATCCCAAGGGCTTCCTCGCCTCCAGTGCCCACGTCGGCGTCAAGGCTTCGAACACGCGTTTCGACGACCTTGCTCTGATCGCGTCCGAGACGCCTTGCTCGGGTGCCGCTGTTTTCACCACCAACAAGTTCCAGGCCGCGCCGGTGACCGTCAGCAGGGATATGCTCAAGACGAGGAGCGGCGCGGGGATTCGGTCCGTGGTTGTTAACTCGGGTTGCGCCAATGCCGTTACTGGCAAGGGCGGCATTGAGGATGCAATTGCAATGGGTCAGAAGGCGGACGCGTGCTTTGGCGAAAGCGACGGCAAGGGTAGCCAGAGCATCGTCATGAGCACTGGTGTTATCGGCCAGAGGTATGCCGTGTTGTTGTGCCCGCTCGGCTGGTCCATCTGACGGTAACTTGCAGGCTGCCTATCCAGAAGATCCTCGATAAGATCCCGACCGCCCATCAAGGTCTGGGCAACGACCACTCCAACTGGCTCAAGGCTGCTCGCGCTATCTGCACCACCGACACTTTCCCCAAGCTTCTCTCCCGGCAATTCACCCTCCCCAGCTCCCCGAACACCACGTACTCGATCGTTGGCATGACCAAGGGCGCCGGCATGATCCACCCCAACATGGCTACTCTTCTTGGAATCATTTGCACTGACGCTCCCGTTGCTCCCTCGGCCCTGCAGCCGCTTCTGACTGCCGCCGTTACCAAGAGCTTCAACGCCATTTCCATTGACGGTGACACGAGCACTAACGACACTGTTGCACTCCTGGCCAACGGCGCCGCCGGTGGCTCTGAGATCAGCTCCGCCTCCAGCACCGGTTACGCCGAGTTTGAGAAGATCCTGACCGATTTCGCTGCCGACTTGTCCCAGCTCGTCGTCCGTGATGGCGAGGGAGCCACCAAGTTCGTCACGATTCGGGTTACCAATGCCGCCACTTACTCGGACGCGAAGAAGGTTGCCTCCACTATAGCCCGCTCTCCTCTGGTGAAGACTGCGCTGTACGGCAAGGATGCTAACTGGGGTCGCATTCTGTGCGCTACCGGCTATGCCGAGGGTGTCGACAGTGTTGTTCCCACCCAGACCAGCGTCAGCTTCGTGCCCACGGATGGCTCTGAGGAGCTGAAGCTCCTTGTCAATGGCGAGCCTGAGAAGGTTGATGAGTCCCGTGCGGCCCAAATTCTTGAGGCCGAGGACCTGGAGATTCTGGTCAGGTTGAGCGAAACCCCTGGTGAGGAAGCTGTGTACTGGACTTGTGATTTCAGCCACGAGTACGTCACGATCAACGGCGACTACAGGACGTAGGGCCCGTGTTTCTTTTTCCTTGTAACTGAAGCGATGTCTTATTATACCAGGCCACAGCCGCCGCAAATAAATATCATGCTCATGTCACAATTGATCATCACCCAAGGTGCATTGCGTAAGATGATCCCTGAAGCTGCGCAACCAATCAGGATGCGGGGGTTGCATGAGTGTGTGGATGAGGGGCAGTACAGCGCAGGCACGGAGCGCATGGCGCTGACGCAGATCTGCAAAAGGCGTCATCCCGCCAGCCATTCACTCTTCAAAAATATATGCCCAAGCCCGCCGCCCCCGCTCGTCATTACTCTCCTCCCAAACCTTCCCACCGACCCATCGTCTAGCGCGCAAGCAACCCAATACACTTCCATCATGAGGGCTTACTGGTTCGACAACCTTCCGGTACCGCTCCCCGCCCTGCATCCCCACCGCCGCCCAAACGCCGACCGCTAACACCGACGCTCTCTGCCACAGGGCGACCAACGCGACCCCCACGACTCCGGCCGCGACGTTCCGGCCGACTACCTCGAGGCGCTGGGCATCCGCTACTTCCACTGCCCCGAGCTGGACGCCGTCAACGCGCTGGCCGCCGAGCGCAACTACAAGAACCGCGACGAGGTGACCATCTCGCCCACGACGCTGCCCGAATACGAGACCAAGGTCAAGAACTTCTTCTCCGAGCACCTGCACGAGGACGAGGAGATCCGCTACATCACCGACGGCGCGGGCTACTTCGACGTCCGCAGCGAGGGCGACGAGTGGGTGCGCATCAGGCTCGAGAAGCACGATTTGATGATCATGCCGGCCGGCATCTACCATCGGTTCACGACGGATGACAAGAACGTGAGTGGGCTTGGACGCTATCTGAGTGGCGATTGGGGGAAGGGGCACTGACGGTGAAATTACAGTACACAAAGGCGATGCGCCTCTTCCAGGACGAGCCCAAGTGGACGCCGCTGAACCGCGGGGACGAAACCGATCAGAACAAGTACAGGCAGGAGTACCTCAAGAGCAGGAGCAGCGTTGCCGCTTCTTCCGCATGAGCAGTGGGCAGCATATAACGCATGAAGAACGGTGAAAACGGACGACTTGGATGCGGCGGTTTGGTGTCAGATATCCCGGAAGGAGTGCTGAATTGATTGAATTTCTTGATAGCCAACTCCGTGTCCTGTGTACTACTCCCCCAAATATCGTGAACAAAAGCTCTACTCAGGCTTTGACTTTCATCATGTGTCACAGTAGCGTGCACGATGGCTCCTTTCTCCGAACTTCTACTTGGTTGAGGCTGAACCGCACTCTTTTATGCTGGTTAGGCCTGAGCTGTGTGGTCGGCTTCCTGGACTTCTCTGGCCTTTGTTTTTTATGTCGGCGCCTCTCCTTTTCTTGTCGTTCCTCCAAAGCCGCTTCTGCACGATTATATCGCTCAATCGATGCCTTCAGCCGTATACGACCGAGATCCTCCTCAATCTCCTGCTGTTCAAGTCACTGACTCACCGCAATCATTGGAGATGAAGGACCAGGCACCCGATAGAACGAAGAGTGTGAGATGGCTTCTACTTCTCCGTCCTGCTGCTGGCAACCCGGATTGACCTTGTGTCCCTGCACCCCCTCTCTGTCGTGCTCTCTGGAAGCCCTTATAACCTCTTCTCGAAATAAATTTGAGTGGCCGTCTTTCGTTGCACCACGAAGGTTTCCATTGTTATACACAAGGTCCTGGTTTGAGAATATTGCCGGCCTCCACGTACTGAAACGGTCTGATTTCTGGTTCCTTGCAGAGGTCGGAGATAAATGGGCAGCTTATTTAGTAATCCTGATCGTTGCCTCCTCCTCGATTGTTGCGTCGTCCCCGTCCAGCGTGGATGCCTCTTCTCCTGATTCGAGTTCGTCGTCCGATCATCCTTCAGTGAAGCCATCTTCAAGTGTGATATCGTCTCCTTCTTTGCCCTGGTGTGACTGAAGCCAAGAGTCTTCAAGTGCCTGCTGAGAATCGGGGCACGCAGAGGGCTTCGGCTGGAGCAGTCTCGACATCAAACTGGTCCCCTCTTGCGAAACTGGTATTGCCTCAAGCACCTCTATGGGGGACTCTCTTACTGTCGTAGTAGGCTATTAGATCCTGCCGCCTTGGAAAGGGACATTTCGGTGGCGACATTTCGAATGCAATGACGCCGAGTGACCAGATATCCACGGCGTACGTATACTCGTAGCTGTTTGTTTCGAAGCGGCTCCGGACAAATTCTCTCGTTTCGGGAGCGTAGTACGCCTTCGTGTATATACCAGTAGTATGGAGCGCGATGTCTTCTGTCACACGCTTGAAATGCCTGACATCCGTAATGTTATTAGAAGAAATCTGTAGACATCGGATTGACTGACACCAACCGAAATCACCAATTTTAACCCACCATTTGGGAGCTGGTGCTGCAATGAAGACTTTCTGCTCAAGACTCAGTATAAGCATCATTTCCAGTTCATTGATGTAGACATACTCCTGGTTTGAGGTCTCTGTGAGCGTACTGGTGCTCGTGCATGAAGCGCAGGCCCTCCAGAAGCTGAACAACAATTTCCTTTGTTTGATCTTCGGGAATGGAAACGGACATAACTCTCAGATGCTCATATAAGGATCCATGTTCCATGCATTCCATAGCCAGGTAGCAAAAATTTTGATCTTCGGACCAGCCAAAAAATTGGGTAAAATATTCGGTATACTGTAAAGCGCCAAAGACTGGTACTGCCGAAGGTCATGGTATAAAAGCTGCAAGTCTACCGGCCAGGAAGAGTGATGAGTGAGATCACGTCGAAAGTGTGGCGCTGTTTGTACAGACAGGAATGAAAAGTAAATCCAATAACAACCTCACCACTGGCTTGAGACCGTTCTTTCGTCGTCTTCTTCCTTTACCGGGAGCCCCCTTGACTCCACAATCGCAGGTTTGGTATTGATATCCAGAGCCCCTATCATTTAGATCAGTGAATGCATAATGGACTGCCCACAAAAAGCAAGCGCTGAGGTGACTAGTTCTTTTTCTTCCCGATTCTAAATATGCAATACTAACAGTACATGATATCTAACCCAAATCTTCACAGAGGAATTCCTTGCTTCATGACCTGTTCATCCCTGATCCCTCTGTATTCGTCACATACACAACATCTAGTAAGGCTGTGTCTCTCTCTCCAGCCACTTCGTCGTGACCGCATCATCCTTGAAGTACGGGCCCGTCTTCTCGCGGACCTCGGCGTGGTAGTCATTGAGCCACTTCTTCTCGGCGGGCGAGAGGAGCGACTCGTCGATAAGCTTGCGACACATGGGGACCATGGTGACATGCTCGAAGCCCAGGTACGGCTTGTCCCCGAACTTGTGCGGAGTGTCGACCTCCGTGACCACGATGACGTTTTCTATCCGGATACCGAAGTTGCCGTCCTCGTAGTAGCCTGGCTCATCTGAGATGACATTTCCTACGGCAAGTGGAACCTCCGAGTATTGGACGCGGGTGCCGATTCCGATGGGACCCTCGTGCACGTTCAAGAAGGAACCGACACCGTGGCCGGTGCCGTGGCGGTAGTCTAGACCCTCTGCCCACAGAAATTGGCGGGCAAGGGTATCGAGAGCGAAGCCGCTTGTGCCCTTGGGGAACCTCGCCCGCTCAAGAGCAACATTGCCCTTGAGTACAAGGGTGTAGGCCTTCTTCTCCATTTCCGTGGGCTCGCCGAAGTGAAGCGTACGCGTCGTGTCTGTGGTGCCATCACGGTACTGTGCGCCAGAATCGCACAAGTAGACTGCTTTCGGGTCGATAACAGAGCAGTTGCCTGGCTCAGGCTTGTAGTGGATGACGGCAGCGTTCGGTCCGGTGGAAGAGATCGTGTCAAATGACAAGCCAACGAATCTGTCGTGTTTCCTGCAAAGAAGTGAGCGATTATACTTGTAATGCCTCAGGATGTTTACTTACGATCTGATGGCCTCGAGCTTATCCGCAGCCTGAACTTCGTCGAGCTTAGCGCCCTTGGCGATAAGCTGATCCTCGAGCCATGCGAAGTACTCAATCAGAGCCGCTCCATCCCGGACGTGGCATGCCCTCATGCCGTCCAATTCAGCCTTGTTCTTGACTGCCTTGGAATCAGCAATGGGGCTGCGGACTTCATCGACCTTCTTGTCGCCGCCAAGACTCTGGACAAGAGCCCACGATGCCTTGTTAGAGATCAGGTACTTCTGGGCGGGAGCCTCAGAATCTTCACCATTGGCCGCGGAATTCTGGCTCAGGGCCTCAATGTCGGCAAAAATAGAGTCGTATGGCCTGATTTCGACAGAATCTCCCAGATGAGCCTTGACCTCAGGGGTAAGCTTATCAGAATTAACGTAGAGGGTAGCCGCCTCCGGGGTGACCACGGCGTAGGAAAAGAAAACAGGGTTGTATGGAATACTGGTTCTGTCAGTTCATATCAGAGGCACATTAGGTGGACAGGACGAACTCATTTCCACGCAGGTTGTAGAGCCAAGCGATCTCATCAAGCATCGCTAGCAACAATCAGCACTAGGTCACGCAAAGCGGTCACGAAAACATACAGACGACGAAGCCAGCGCTCTTGCGTTTGCTGAGCTCTTGGCGTATGTCTGACAGCTTCTCACTGAACTCCTTGCCGGAAAATTCGTAAGGCTGCACTTGGACCTTCTCGTTCGGGCGCGCAGGTTTAGACTTGGCCCAGACAACATCGACAAGATTCTCCCTGACCGACTTCAAGTCGGCGCCACCCTTCTTCTTAATCTTATCAGCGAGCTTGCGTGCATCGGCTGGCGCCACGTTAGCTTCAAGAATAACATCTCTCCAAGGCGGTGCACTCACAGGCAGTGATGATCTGGGGGTCAACGCCAACGGTCTTGCCGCCCTCCGACTGATCAGCGGTCCTGAAGCCTTCAGCATTATGCTTCAAAGAAACATGTAGCGGTATTTACCATTCCTGCCACGTCGGAACATCCTGCAGTCCTTGCTTCAGGAGCTCCCAGTTGTTGTCCAGCTGCTTCTCAGCCTGGTTGAAGTAGCGACCATCGGTGGCGAGAGCGGCCTTGTTGAGGGTGATGACGGCGGTTCCTGCGGAGCCCGAGAAGCCGCAAATGAATTCTACATGCGACGTATGAGCATCGACGGCGGGCATTATGGCGGTCGGGACGGCGTCAAACCTCGGCGGGCGTCGCACGGCGCAATGTATTCAGACTGATGACTATCTTCGGAGGGCACGACTGCGACGTGGTGCATCAGCATACGGAGCAGAGCGAGGATGCGGGCACACGACCGTACTGTACACATCAATCTGGTTATCCAGCATCAATCGACGCAGATGGGTGAGTCTCTCGGTGGTCACAACGGTCTCCATGTCGGCGGTGCTCCGTCTCAAGATGGTGGAGTGAAAGGGTCGTTTGAGGAGGAGTGAAGCTACGCTAGCATACGGTTTTATGGGGGCAGAGTGGGCGTTGCGCGCGAAGAAGCGCACGAACTGCATGCGGGTTGCGGGCGGCGTGGGGGAGTTTGGAGCTGCCAGAAGAGATGACGAGCGACGCCCGCCTGCCACCTTGAGCACGGTCGCCAGCCGCGGCTGCCCCGCCGCACTTGCCAAGGCGCCCGCCGCCGCTGCAAACCCTGCAAACAAAACGCCCATCGCCCGCACGCCCGCCGCTTTGCTCCTGTTCACGCCTTCGACAAATCTTCGCCCGCTGCTCAGCGCCTGGCTATGCTCACCTGCTGCGGCTCTCGACTCCCACACTCTCCAAGTTTGCGAGCCTGAACCCGCGCGGGCGAAAAAAAAAATTTGCGGAGCCAGCGCCGGCATTGCAGCCCTGCAGCTGCTGACAACCACTTTTGGCATTGACCGGCATCCTTCCTTTGCCGCGCAACACCAGCAACCGCCTGTTTCCGCCCGAATGCTGTGCCAACTCCTCTGATCTATTGAGCACCCCACGCAATCCATAAGTGAGTCGCCTTCCTGAACGTCCAACTATGACCTTGTCTTCTTGCCTCACTTTCAGCGCTGTGAAATTTGTCCCTGCTTTGTTGGGCGGTGTGCCACCCGCTCTTTTCGACCGGAGACGAGCATCAAACGTATTTTCCCGCTTTGGATCCCGTACTAAAAATCGGGTCCCTCTAGGACGATTCGGGCTAAGACCAGCTACAAGGACTGTCCGCAACCACCATGGCCGGCGTCACATCCATTGCTGAGGTCGAAGACCTCGTAAAGCGCCTCTATCGACCTGGCGATCCCGAAACTATCAGCCATGTAGAAAAGAATCTCCAGCTACTCCAAAGGTCTCCTCAAGCATGGCAAATCGCCGACACTCTGCTCGCAAGCAGCGACATCAACGTACGATTCTTCGGCGCCTTGACGTTTACAGTCAAGTTGACTTCTGATCCCCAATCTCTCGATGAAGCCGCTGCCAATGAGCTCCTCTTCAGACTCATCGGATGGCTTGTGAAGCTCGTCTCCGAGGGTGAAAAGGATCTTGTGACGCGGAAGCTTTGCACTACCTTGGTTCAGTTCTTCCTCTATGGCAATGTAACCTGGAACCACTGTGCGCGCCAGCTCGTCTGCTCTTTCGTAAAAGGCGAGGCTGTCTTGACAAGTGAGCTCGACCATTGCCCGCCGATGGATCAACTTGTTGGCAGTCTAGCGGTCCCGCAGATTGTTGCCCTTCTCTGGTTCGGCAGCAACCTGGTAGAGGAAGTGAAAAGGACGACGTATAGTGCCAGCGTTCTAGACAAGATTGAAGGCCGCATTGAAGAGAACACCGAGGAGTTCGTCGCAATCATACGCCATGCTATCCAATATGCGGGGCCGTCGTCCGACAGAATGCACGAGGAGGGCATGGCCTGCATGGTTGAATGGGCCTACTTTGTCACCCGTACCAAGAGCGAAGCGGAAAACGTGGTCCGACGCAAGAAGCTCATCCAATCTCTCATCGTTCCGGCAGTCCATTGCATGCATTCTGATCCGGACAATTCTTCCGAAGGCTTCGCAGAGCTTTTAAGAAAGAGGGGAGGCAGCTTATTCGAAGCAGAGCACATTCAGCTCATTCACAACTTGATCACCAGCCCTTGGGGCGAGCAGCAGATGAGCAGTATACTCGAGGGTGATACGGACACGGACGCATTCCTCACCCTCTTGCTTGCTTTCGGTGCAGCCATTCTAGATCGCTTGCTGGAGTCAGCCGATGACTGGCAAACAGTCCTTCGTAAGTCCCGGCTGCTTCTTCTCCCATCCATTTTAGTATGCTCTCAACATGAGCGACAAATTTAACGTCGGCACAAAAAAAAAACGATAGAAGTAATTTCGGGCCTTCGCTAACGAAATGATAGTTCTGATGCACCAAATCCTCAAAGTTCCGGGTTATCCCGTGGAAGATGAAAGCGCTTCCGTGCAAGCGCTAGAGTTCTGGGGTAACGTCGCTGCCGAAATGGCGGATCCTGTCGACGAAGACATTGTCTTCTCGCCCGTCATGAAGAGTCATCTGCTTCAAGCGGCAGAAGAGTACTGGGGAAAAATCCACATTCCACCTCCCCAGGGATTGAAGCATTGGGACGACGATACAGTCAAAGCATTTGCTTCCTTTCGCACTGATGTGATGGACTTTCTCAGCGACACATTCCGTGTTTGTGGCGTAGAGATTCTGAGCGGCTTTGTTGGAATTGCTCTAAACAGCATCAAGGAGCAAGACTGGATGAAAGTTGAGGCCTCTCTTTTCTGCGTAAAAGCGATGTCGGAGGAAGCCGCTAGGAGAATACCCTGCCAGGATATTCTGTCACAACTGCTAGGATCCACATTACTCACGACAGACGTCTTTGGCCCTGGAGTTCCCACAAAGACAAGACGTACTGCGGTTGACTTGCTTGGTCGCTATGCCGACTTCTTCATCCGACGCCAGGAATTCCTTGTCGCCCCCCTCAATTCACTTTTCTCCGCCCTCACTTCCCCAGAGACAGCGATACTTTCCGCGAAGGCCATCGCCCTACTCTGCTCAGCTTGTAGAAAAGCGCTTGTCCCGGAGTTGCCGAACTTCCTACACGCGTACCAAGCATTCATGGACTCCCCTACCGCGGATAGATATACAAAGGAGAAGGTCATCAACGGCATTTGCTCGATCCTACAGGCCATACCATCGGACGAGGAACGCTGTCAATATATTGGCTTGCTTCTGAGATATATTGAGGAAGACGTGCGTAAGGCTCTTGAGAGCATGAGTCAGAATATGCCGCTAGAGGCAGAACAGGCAGCTTGCACAGCGCTTCATTGCATATCTGCGATGGGCAAGGCTCTCCAATCTCAAGATTCGGAGAAGTCGGAGGTTATTGATCTGGAAGAGGAAGACGTCTTGACCGTGAGTTTCTGGAACACCCAGCCGGCCGGAATTGAACTGCAAGAGCGAATCATCAAGTGCATAGACATGATGGCACAGTGAGTCTTCCCCTACACACTTGTACGACTGAAATATGACTAAATTAAGCAGTGTCTTCGGGCAATTCGGCGAAGTGAACGAGGCCATTTGCACCGTTTTCAAAAGTGGATTTGCCGAGCGAACGCCAGGACCTCTCGTTCTCCCTCCGCAGGTCTTCGTGAGCTTCGTTCAACGCTCAACCGCCGACACCCCACGTCTTACTCTGATTCTTTCAACGATGTGTAGCTTCCTGAATGCGTACTCCTCACAGCTCAAAGCAGACGACACCCCGGTCACTCAAGCTGCCAGGCTGCTCATTGAACATATCATGGGTATCATGCAGTCGATCCCCGAACCATCAGCCGAGCCAGACGTTGCGCACAGTTGCGTGGAGGTGCTGGAGCAGATTCTCCGCCACAATTGCCTGCTCCTGCTTGGACAGCCACCGCAGGCCGCTGAGTTCGTTTTCATGTTCACCATTCGCTGCCTACAAGGGCCGGACGTTCTACCAAAGCGTGCTGCAGCTCATTTCTGGACGTCATTCATTGCTGTATCGAATGACGTATCGTCGCCGGTGAAGCCAGCACTCGATCAAGTGTTCGAGGCGCTCGGTGCAGTCCTCGTCAAGGTGCTCGTGTTCAATATAGCGGGCGAAGCCCAACGCACCAGCCTCGAGGAGGTCACGCTCCCGCTACGGCGCATGGTCACAAAGCACCCACGCGTCAGCACGTGGATAGACGATGCACTCAATGCACCAGACTTTCCAGCGCCGAAGGTACCTGAGAAGGAGAGGCAGTGGTTCAAGAGGATGGTTGTTGCGTAAGTCACGTTGAAATCCGCCTTACGAGTGCGCTAAATGCTAACGGTGCACCAGGGCTCGCGGTGGCGTGAGCACCAAGACTATATCGAGCAACTTCTGGCAGAAGTGCCGAGACCTGCAGCGTTAGCAGTTCAATTCATTTTATATGCTTGAGTCAGGATATCAAGGGATTTGTCTACATTGGTTTCTTTCTCACTTTTGACGATTAGATGGAGGCGCTTAGGGATACCAGACGGGTTGCATAGGGAAATTCGGTAGCATTTGCATGCGGACGGCGAACAGAAATTTCAAGCGATTGTTTTGGTCTGCCTCGAGCCATTAGCCAAGTATGGTATTCTCGACCATGGTGACGGTGTTCTTGGTTAGCGATTCGGAGTCGCTCCCAGCATTGCTCGCTTAGCTATTAGATAGGATGCGCCAAAATATCAAGGGCTTAGAGGATTGATTCATCGCGATATGGATGATTCCAGTGCAGTTTAAGACGGGCGAAATTGCGACAACGGCTGCTTTGCTATCGAGCAGAGCCTCTGCGCCGCGGCAGTCAGTGTCCCTGGGCTCGCCGTTGTGAAGGCGGCGGCCTCGGGCAGCCTTGCGCCAATCCATAAGAGGCTAGCGTTATCTCGGCCCACAACCGCGAAAACCCACGGCGAAACTCCCGACTCTCGCCAGCGACGACAACCACGAACACCCACCATCGACATCGGACGACGCCGCACGAACAGTCAAGATGCCGGTACGCGCAGACCCTCGTTGAGCCGCTCGCTGCGGCTTGCTGTCGCCGGACGACGTGCGCTGACCACGAGGACAAATACAGAGCCAAAAGTCTTTCCGCACCAAGCAGAAGCTTGCGAAGGCGCAGAAGCAGAACCGCCCCATCCCCCAGTGGATCCGCCTCAGGACCGGCAACACCATCAGGTTCGTCGCACTCGCTGCCGACTCCCCAGGAAGCCCAACGGATGGAGGAAGATCACCAGCGGTCGGGCACAGGAAGCAGCAGGACAGCATCGCTGACAATTTTTTCACCACCGTACAGGTACAACGCCAAGAGGAGGCACTGGCGCAAGACCCGCATCGGCATCTAAGCTACTCGCCGACACCCGCTACCTCGACCTCATCCGCTTTCAAGTCGATTTGAAGTCCGGATTAGCGCCTCAGCAACCGACGATGCTCGCGTACGATACCTTTTGACCTTTTTGACACGGGGTTTCGTGGCGGCTGGGCGAAAGTTTTCTTGCAAAAAGCAAACATTACGGGTGAATGACCGGTAGTCGTCCGGTGGGGACAAAAATTCAAGCAACATTCATGAAGTGCTTTCTTTCTCTCCTGATGTCGACGGGTACACATTCTGGCTTTCTTTGCATGATTTTCGGGGCGCGATGAGCGGGGGAACAACATGGATTGTACGCAAGTGCGAATGAAGTTACTTGCCGATCCAACTCGTGCTTTATGGTGTCACTTGGAGCAGCCATCGTAAGAGTTCGCCATTCCTGGGGTTTGAGGGAGTACAACAGGCCAGCAACTTTCTAGTTCGTCGCGCACAACTGCAACGATCACCCAAACCTCGCCAAAGCCTATTATCAAAGCCGCGTCTACATATCCGCCAAAGCCCAAATGGACCCTGCCATCCCGCTCTCATCACCTCAAATTCCCGCCACTTCGGTATCACGAATTTGCTTATTCTTGCGAACGGGTAGTGACGACGTATTTCGGCGGCTGTAGGAATCACGTTAACACTGACACCGCCCTCGCAGCAACCTCGAAGCTCATGAGAAAGACCGGCGGGAGCATGCTCACCCCGTTCAAGTCCACTACCAACAGAGTCTCCTCGGCCCTGCCGAGGATTTCGAAGATGCGGACCTCGCCACGCTCGATCTTCATGATGGTGCTGGAGCCGGCGTAGACGGCGCCGGCCTCGACGCCGCAGCGGTTGGCCATGACGAGGATGACGGGCGGTCGGTCGGTGGCACTGCTGTCGTCGTTGATGAGCGGGTAGAAGCGCTCGAGCCAGTAGGCGAGCGTCTCGTTGTCCGCTTTGTCGGGTTGGCTGAGCAACTCGTCGGGCGTCAGGCGCGTCAGCCAGGCCATGCTGAGGGCGACGATGGGCGTGTCGGCGGCCACGCAGGCGCGGGCGAATTCGTAGGCGTCCCACGGCGCGAGGAACTTGCGCGGGTTGATGTCCATGCATATGCCCTGTGATCTTTACATGAATCAATATGTTCTCGAGAGTATTTTTCTTTTGGGGGGACGGGGGGACGGAGGAAATGGAAAATGAATATATAAATTACCATCGACACCGGCCCCAGCGCGCCCAGGTTCCCCGAGAAGAACTGGCGGTCGCCCTCGTGGGCCCACGTCTCGTCGGTGTAGTAGAGGAAGGTCTTGCGGTAGTTGGCCAGCACCTCGCCGGCGGGCGAGACGGTGACGGTGGCGTTGTAGCGGTGGCCGTCGGCGGCCTGCTCCGGGTAGCCCACAGTAACGTGGCAGCGCAGCCGGGTGGCGACGTCGACGGCCCATTTGGTCGAGGCGCCCGCCGCCGTCGGCTCGAGGAAGGGCGCGATGGCCTCGAGCGAGGCGAAGTTGTAGCCCGTCAGCGCCAGCTCCGGCAGAAGCAGCCAGTCCAGACCGGCGGTGCGGCCCGCGCCGATGGCGTCGTCGATGAGCACGTTGGCTTTGGCCATGTTGGTGTGCAGTTGCCCCACCTCGGGCGCGTATTGGAGGCAGGCTATCTTCATCTTGGGTGGGCGCGGTGCGGGGGGTGCGTGGGCGGAGGACGGTCAAGGGCAATGGGGACGGGGGAGAGGTGCTGTGTGCGGAATAATCAGAAAGTGGGTATCAGATGGCTCTAAAATCAAGACTTCATAAACGATGGTGACAAGGGGAGAATGAAGAGAAGAGAAAAGTGAAAGTTGAACAGAGGTTGGAAGGAACGGTTAACATCTGTAGCGACATCTGAGAGGATAGACAAGACGATCAAAAACAAACGGATCGAAAACAGGAAGGAGAGCAGTAAATCCGAGTAATAACGGAACCAGAGAGCATATTACATAGTGCTGGTAAAAAAAAAGGAAACCCAAGTCACCACAAGTAGCACGCACCAAGAACGAGACAGCGAGGCGAGCAACGATGGGTGGATGTTGTTTTATGGCGTCACGTGTAAGGCTGGGCCGGCGGGAAAGCGGCATGCATGACGACGTTGACGATGATCTACCGAGCAAGACTCACCACCCGTCCGCGCACGAGCCCACAAACCGAGTCCAGAGCTCCGCCGATTTCCTCAGCCGTCACCAGCCCTCCCAGCTCTCCGCATCATGGCAACCCGGTAGCGAACACAGTTTCGTCGATTCTCCATACCAATGGCTGGAAGACGGCTGCTCGACGCAGCCAAGTTGTTCAATGCCACGCGCGCCGTTGCCAAGCAGCACATAGCTCTACGCTCGCACCAGCTCGACGTCTATACCCAGACCTCGTCCCTCGCCAGAGCCGTCAAAACCCAGACCGATCGCGTCACCGTCACTGCTCGCGCCGCAATTGCCCTGTCGCAACGCTTCAACGAACCCCCGCCGTCTTACACCCGCTCCGAGGCAACATCAGACGAGCCTGATGAACATGTTCCGCGCAGAAGTACCGTGAAGGGCGATGACGCCCCGATCCAGCAGAAGTCGGGCCTGGCGCAGGACCACCACTACGACAGGTCTGAACACAACGCCGTGCACCAGCCTCCGCCCAAGGACGAGCTCGACGTGACCCAGAAGCAGGCAGACAGAAAGCCATTGGCAGACGGCACAATACCAGCATCGGACGCAGACCTGCACTCCAGCTCGGAAAAGTTTGACTTCTTCTCGTCCCGCCCTACCCCGGAGCTTGCGAAGGCACCGCTTGCACAAGAGAAGGCGGCTGGCACCGAAAGCATCCGGCCGGTTAGCTCCTCGGATTCTACTATACCAACACCTGGCGGGAGAGACCACCTCTCGGCTGAGGAGGCGAGGATACTTCAGCGGGAAGCCGAGTCTCAGATTCCCGGCAGGTCCGCTGATTCTGAGGGCAATCTGACATCTGAACCAAACGCGGACGTTTTCCAATTTCGCTCAGGCAAGACGAGCCGTGAGCTTTCGTCCCTACCACGAGTCAAACTTCCCAAAATCGCCGAGACCGTGCAAGGGTCAAAGGAGGAGGTTGACGATGGTGCAATGAACGCCGACGTCTACTATTCTGCGGAGAGGCATGGCGAGCAGGAACCAGTGCCCAAGCGACAGGCTATTCCTGAACAAGAGGAGGCTCCTGAAGGCATTAACCTAGACGTTTTTCATTCTCCCCGAGTGGCACGTATGCTCGGCGCAAGAAAGCCTGGGCTTGATCGCCACAAGGAATTGGAAATGAAGTTTGCTCGTCGGACTCCCCTCGATCACACCAAACTTGCACAGGGAAAAGACCAAGATACTTTTAACGTTCGCGATTCCGACGCAACGGATCCAGCACCTCCACCACAGCCTGCTAAGGCAGCAGAACGAAAAGATTCCCATGCAAGCGATATAGACGTTCAGACTCTAGCAAAAGAAATCGCGAAGGATGCCGCAAATGCCCCTTCGACAGCAGAGGTATTTGCACATATGCTTCGCAAGGCCTGGAACTGACCTGCTAACGCTTGGCAGATCCCCCAAGAGATAAGCGCCAATGCCGAGAGGGCTGCTTACCAGTTGAGAGAGTCTCGTGTCCCTTCGTCCCGCTTCGGCAGAATCTGGCAGTATGCTGGTCTCGGAACCAGCATGGCATTTGGTGCGGTTGGAGAGAGCTTGCGCCGCGTTACCGGTGGAGCGGCGACTGGTGCTTCTTTGATGCTTAGCGCCGGAAACATGGAAAGGCTTGTGGCCAAGCTCTCGAGAATGCGAGGCGCAGCTCTCAAGCTTGGCCAGATGATCAGCTTTCAAGGTGAGTCGTGAAGCGAAAAGACATAAGAGCAAGTGGATCGCTGAACTCGTGGCAGATATCAAGATGCTCCCTCCTCAGATCCACGATGTCCTGCAGAGAGTCCAGGACAGTGCGGACTACATGCCTGCGTCCCAACGTAACAAGGTCCTCGCAAGCAACCTTGGCAAGGACTGGAAAGACTTGTTCGAGTCTTTCGAGGATGTTCCCATTGCGGCAGCATCAATTGGTCAGGTACACAAGGCTGTGCTCAAATCGAACGGGAAAGCCGTGGCGGTGAAGGTTCAATACCCAGGCGTTGCCAACTCGATTGATTCAGATTTGAGCAACCTTTCGCTCCTCCTGACTGCCTCACGGCTTCTCCCGGCGGGCTTGTTCCTCGACAAGACTATCGCCAACGCGCGCACGGAGCTGGGATGGGAATGCGACTACATTCGTGAAGCTGAGTGCCAGGAGCGTTTCAGAAAGCTTCTTCTTGATGAAGCAGAGACGTTCAGGGTACCGGCCGTTGTGGCCGAGGCCTCAGGCAAGGAAGTGCTGACGGCAGAATTGATGTCCGGAAAGGGCGTCACAAAGTTGTCCTCCATCAGCCAGGAAGAGAGAGATTGGATCGGCACGAACATCCTGCGGCTGTGTCTGCGTGAACTGGTTGAGTTCCGGTTCATGCAGACAGACCCCAACTGGACCAACTTCCTGTATAACGCACAGGACAGGAAGATCGAGTTGCTTGACTTCGGAGCTTCCCGCGATTACCCACTGGAATTCACCGAGCCGTATGTCAACGTCCTCATCGCCGCTTCTCGCAACGATCGCAACACCATCCGTGATCTTTCAATCCAGCTCGGCTATCTTACGGGCGCCGAGTCCTCAGCCATGCTGAACGCGCACATCGACTCGGTTCTCACGTTGGCGGAGCCGTTCAAGGCGGATAGCCCGGAAGTTTACGACTTCAGAGATCAGACCATCACCGACAGGGTGCGAGGCTTCATCCCCACCATGGTTCGCGAGCGTCTGGCGCCGCCGCCGGAAGAGACGTACTCTCTGCACCGGAAACTGAGCGGCGCTTTCCTGTTGTGTGCCCGGCTGGGCAGCAGGGTGCCTTGCCGGGCGATGTTCCAAGACGCAGTACGCAAGCACGAGGAGATGAAGCGGCGCGGCTAGTAAAACAAAAAGACCAGGGTATGTAATCCACATGTGTAATAATAGTAGCTTGTTGGCATCCACTTTGGATTTTGCAGACGGCTTCCGAGTGTGTTCATCAGGTGCCCGTTCCCGGCGATCGACCGCGTGTTGCGCGACTTCGTCACCGGTTGGCGCCAGGGAAGGCTGTGATTTCGAAGAGTCTCGAGCAGCCTGGTGTTGTATTGACCCATGAGTGGTAACTTGTCCATCAAATTCTCATCACTACCGATTCTAGAAGAAATGAGCCCACGTCCTAAGCCTGGATGCATATGTAGTCTTCATACTCGCATCTACTTCAAGGCATTAATTTCGACTGTCCACGTAGGAGGGCTCAGGAAAAACTCACGTCTACGCCGAGGACATTTACCTTTACTGCCCACGTAAGAGGGCCCAGATTTTTCTGCAACCTATGGAGTGATCCCTGCCGTAGGGTGGAACGGCGGAGGGGATAGCGCGAAGCTGGCTTATAATCCCTCAATCCTAACCACGCGCATGTTTCAAGCGAGAATTATGGGGAGCACGTCATGACCCTTCGGTCTTGACGCCTAAGGAAATTAATCAACGTATGCCTCTGCCTAGAAAGTTTCGGGCTTAAGGAAGGCTAGCCATAGTAGCGCTCAGCGGTGCAGAACGCGTACCTATACAGACAGGGTGTGTGGCCGATGTATCACCGGTCTCGACTGAGTCAGAGCGGCCCGGCGGCCGAAATACATGCTGCCTCCCCGGCACCGGTCCCGACCCCACTCGGGAGCGGTTACTAGTGGCTGGCAGTTTCCGCCTCATCAATGCCACGCTGAAGCGTTGCGGGATGTTACTTCAAGCAAAGCATCATCTACCCATCACTGACTCATGAGTTCATGACGCTTCCCTATGCAATGCCATTGTAGGACTTCTTCGGAATTGCGTGCAGGAAAGCTGCTTTCTACCCTCCATCGTACACCGTTACCCTTTAATCGCTCGACCAACTTGAGGCGCAGGTGAATGTTCAGAGGCCAATGGAAGGACTTTTTAAATTATGCTGTGTACATACTGTCTTACCGAAGTACCTGAACCCATTGCTGAAAGCCTCAGCTTACAATGAACCAACCGTTACAGCCCTTTTGCGTAGTCGTACATATCGTGCTCATTAAACTTTTATGAAAAGCCCATCAAAACTCGGCAAACGCGGCGAGTGTGAAAGTCGCTCCAAAGGACAGTTTGAAAGCAATGTTGTCTTGCAATGCAGATCGTACGTCAATTCCCTTTGCATACTGCTGGATCTTGTTGTACGGAATGATGTGGATGCCGCGGGATTCGAGGAACTGGAAGATATATCCGTCAGTTTAGTACCCTTCAAGAAGGAAAAAACTACAGCCAATGCACCGGGAACTTACCTGGTTGCCCAGAACGAGCAGTCCGATGAGCAATGCCAATGGTTTGGAGAAGGTGCTGACGGCCAGCCCACCAATTACACCTAAACCACACACCGAGCGTCAGCGTCTGGTCATGCTTCCATGCTCCGTCAGATACCACGTGTTTCCACTTGTTCTCATTGCAGCTGACATGCCGGTGGTAGAATTGCGTTGTCATTGTCGAGGCTTGCGTGTGTAGGTCTTCTTTCATACACAATGTCCGAATCCTCATCCAACAGCACCAACGGAGCAACGCCAACTTCACAAACTGCCAATTGAGACGGCCGATACTTCATTTGTCCGGAATGCTCTTCCGAACCCCACACAGGAAGGTCTCGAGGGAAAGTGGAGACCCGGGATCTCCCGACTAACGTACCTATTATGCTCCCGGAGCTGATCTGGCGCCAAATGCGGGGATTGGCGCGCCCCTTCCGCACGACTGGGGTGCGGGCTTCACGCGAATATTGATCGAAGGACCAGTCGCGAGGAGAAACGGCAGACCGGCCGGCGGCGTCGTCGCAGTAGAGGCGGAAGGAGGACGGACGGGAAAGGAGCGGAGCGGCGAACAAGGCGGACGCGGTCAAGCCGACGGAGAGCGGGCGGAGCAGGCGGAGGGATGCCATATTTTCGGTGTTTTGCGACGGGCAAACGGGAAAGTCACGGAAAGTGAAAGGAAACGCAGGCGGATGCGGGAAAGTGAAGACTGTGGTGGCTCAGGAGGACGCGTCAGGAAGCGGCAGATGCGGCATGTCATGTTGGCAGCTCCCGTCCGTGGGCAGCTGCGCCGGGCGGGTTCGGCGGGGCGGTAACCCACGTCATGAGCTTCGGGCCGTGTCGCTCTGCGGCCCCTGCAGTACCTAGGTGCCCCTCATCGCCGCTCCCCAGCCTTGGCTCCCGCTGACAATACATGGCCGCCTCTGGACTCTGTTGTCGCACCGCCGCCGGCCAGCTAATCATGCAAGATCCCTCCCGCGACTCTACTAGCGCATTGGCCCCCGCTATCGCTGCTGCTGCCGCGCCCTTTGGTTAGTCAAACGACAACTGATTTTCTGTCGCCGTTGACGCCGCGGGTAGCCGGCTGCTAGTGACTCACTGTCCCGACTCTTTCCCTTCGCAAATACACCTTCTTTAGCTGCATATTTTCTCTCTCTACTTTCGTCTTCGTCCCCCAATCCCTTCCGCCCTCACAAGGAACCTCCACCACCACAGCTAATACAATGGCCTCGGAACTCCCCACCACCAACGGCACTGGCGCCGCAGCTGACGGCCAGGACAACAACTTCCAGGTCAAGGCCGGCCTGGCCCGCATGTTGAAGGGCGGAGTCATCATGGATGTCGTCAATGCTGAGCAGGTGCGTGCTAGCCACCCGGCAGCTTCAATTGCTTTCCCGAAGCGGCAACCCTCCGCTAACGCACGAGCAGGCGCGCATAGCAGAAGAAGCTGGCGCAGCAGCAGTCATGGCGCTCGAAAGAGTGCCTGCAGACATCCGCGTCCAGGGCGGCGTCGCACGCATGTCGGACCCCAAGATGATCAAGGAGATTATGGACACTGTCACCATCCCCGTCATGGCGAAGGCCCGCATCGGTCACTTCGTCGAGTGCCAGGTATGCTGAAGAGAAGACCACTGCCGCCACCGCCCCTTCCATCCGTCCGCCGCTCCCGCTCCCGCCTCCGGCTTCCGCTTTCCCACCTCTACCCTCGCCGAAAGGGCCCTCAGATCCCCCGCATTCGCACTCATACAAGGCTTACGGCATTGGTTCTGGGAGGTGTCTTGCTGCGCAGAGCTCGGGTTGGCCTTCTGTCCGTACGTGGCCTGGAGATAATTTTTCTGGGTCGCCGAGGAAATATTCAGCCGCCAGCCCAGGCCAAGCACAAGTCCCTGCCTTAGCCAATGGCAGCGCCAAGCTTCCCATCCGATACCGCACAAGGCGTACCATGGGACCGTTGCGTTGCTGACCCATAAAACAGATCCTCGAAGCCATCGGCGTCGACTACATCGACGAGTCCGAAGTCCTCACGCCGGCCGACAACGTGCACCACGTCGAGAAGCACGGCTACCGGGTGCCGTTCGTGTGCGGCTGCCGCAACCTGGGCGAAGCCCTCCGCCGCATCAGCGAGGGCGCCGCCATGATCCGCACCAAAGGCGAGGCCGGCACCGGCGACGTCGTCGAGGCCGTCCGCCACATGCGCACCGTCAACGCCGAGATCGCGCGCGCCGCCAACATGTCGGACGAGGAGCTGCGCATCCTGGCCAAGGAGATCGGGGCGCCCTTCGACCTGCTCAAGCAGACGGCGAACCTCAAGCGCCTGCCCGTCGTCAACTTCGCCGCCGGCGGCGTCGCGACCCCCGCCGACGCCGCCCTCATGATGCAGCTCGGCTGCGACGGCGTCTTCGTCGGCTCCGGCATCTTCAAGAGCGGCGACGCGAAGAAGCGCGCCAAGGCCATCGTCCAGGCCGTCACCCACTTCCGCGACCCCAAGGTCCTGGCCGACGTCAGCATGGACCTAGGCGAAGCCATGGTCGGCCTGAACGTGGAGAAGATGCCCGAGGGCGAGAGGCTGGCCACGAGAGGATGGTAAATGGTGGTTCTGATATCCTTGCGGTGGAATGAAAAAGATGGGGAAAACGGCATCATCAAAAAAGGTTAAAAGTGCTGGGCAATGGTCGATAGGTTCTTCCGCTCGATAGAATCCCTTGCAAAGAGTGGTTTAGCGTTCGGAGTAAGCCAAATATACGATTTTTGTATGTACCTGTTGAGATGATCCTACCAGTCTCAACTCTCCCGGTTTTTTTTGTCACCGGTCGTTGCGCTGTATGACCTGCTCGTGAATACTGACTGGAAAGCAGTGCAGTGAGACACGAGTGATGCATCAGATGTGCTTGAGGTGAAATCCCATATCGATGACATTGTCCCCTAAGCTTCTTGTCTATGGATGCGTGAGTGACAGCCAATTGCAATGTAAACGAGCCGACACCGAGCAGAGTACCGTATAATTCGCACTTCACCTCAAAGACGTCCAACCCCGCCGCCAACTCTCCTCGCCTTCCGCACGTAGCAGCCCGCCCTCGCACGCATGCACACACTTACATGCCCTAATCCCTGCCGAAGCCGATCCTGTTCATGAGCTTGCCGGCCCTGCTGGTGTCGGCGACGACGCTCTGGCCCTGGTTGACCTTCTCGAGCAGGATGGCGCCGTGCTCGCGGTCGACGCGGCCGTACTTGCGGTTGCGCTGCGAGACGTCGAAGAACTCGAGCTGGTCGTCCGTCTGCATGAGCGTGACTGTCTGCAGCAGCTCGTCGAGGTTCTCGCGTAGGATGGGGTTGGCGAGCGTGTCGACGAAGGACGACAGGAACTCGACGTCCTGCGAGAGCGTCTTGACGGCCGCGGGCGAGATGCGCCTGACCGAGTCGTCGAGCGGGAGGGAGAGGATCATGGCGCCCGCGTGCGAGAGCGCGTCGAAGTAGATGAGCTCCTTGATCTCGGCGGGCAGGCCGAGCAGGACCGAGTTCATGATGTTGGAGAGGTAGCGCGTCAGCTCTTGCATGTAGTTGCTGACCTCGGGCGCGGGCTTGGTGGATTCCCTGTGGAAAAAAAAAAGGTCTCGTGTCAGCGTTGCGTGGCTTTTGGCTTTGGGCGGTTGGTGGGGGGGTTACCAGTCGTATTCCGCGGTCTCGATCAGGTCATCGATCTTGCTGTTCACCAGCTCGAAGATTCGCTTCTCGGCCGTCTTCTTGCCGGCGCGGAATGCCTCGGTTGCATTCAACACGATAGGACCGGCAGCTGCGCTCGAAGAGCGTGCTTCGAAGAGGAGGACTTCAAGCTCCTTGCAGGCAGTCTCGAAGTGTTCCAAGTTCGTAAGAATTTGGACAATTTGTCCGGGATACTGCGAGCTGAGACGGTCCACCAGCATCTGGCAAACCTTCGAGCACAGGAGATCGTCCAGAGACTATTCGGCGTTTAGATTGCGCACTTAGTGGCCTGGAATAAAGTTCGCTCACCTTCCGAAGGGTCTCATCGATGACCGTGGAGCGCTGGAAGTTGTCGTCGGAGAACAGGTACATCTGGTTAAGGAAGTTGCGGATATCGATGCAACATAGCGGATACATCTGCGAGAATGGCAGCACGCAAGGGAAGCTGCAGATGCGTTAGTACAAGTCTCTGGTTGCAGGGTGACCACACATACGTGAGCTCCTCTTGTGACTTTTCCGACGTGTACCAGCTGACGTTGACCACTTTGTCATACTCATCAGGAGTTTGGATGGGCATTGGCATGTAGTCGTCAGTTGACACAATCTCCTGGAAGTCCTCGCTGAAGCGCTTCTTGAGAAGCTGTGAGTACTTGTCAAACAGAGTGAGCAGCAAAGCATTGATGCTAGACACGGAGTACTCCCAGCTCTGAGGAGAAATTTAGTCGCAATTCATTACGTGGTTCATATCGTGGTCAGACTCACTTCCATGGTTTGGAGAAACAGGGCAATGCGCCCTTTGATCCTCAGCAGCTTTTCGTCGCTGTCAACAGTGTGCAGCGCATTTGTGATCAGTGCAATGGCGCTTTGGCACATTGAGTCCCAAAGCTCGTCAACCTGAAGTAGATTTCAGTTTCTGCTCCAAAGGGGCATGGGCATAAACCTACATCAACTGTTGTGCGCAGGTTTTCAGTCTTCCTCATCGTAGTCCTCTCAACGATGGCAAAGCCCGCAATACTTTCCAAAAAGCTGCTCAAATCGCCATCTTCTTCCTCTAGAAGATTTAATGAGCTTGGAATTAGCAGCTCCTTCTGCCTTCTTCTTGTTGCTGCGTATTCAGTACGGAACTCGTCGCTGCGACCCAGCGTCTCGTAAATGTGCATCGCCTCGAACAACGGAGAGAAATCGACCTTGATCTCTGTTTCATCGTCGTTGAGGATATCAAACTCATCGCCCTCGTCGGCAACAAGCTCAATGGCCGAGTTCAACCGGAACTTGTTGAGGTAATCGTCTGCCTTGATGCGTTCCTCGTGCCGTGTACGGCGCATATCAGTGTGGTAGAATGCCACTTCACCCATGTACTGCGAAGCTTCCCTGATGCGATACAGCCAAGTGTTCAGATCCGTCATGACCGCCTCGGCGATGAGTCTTTGGGTGGCCGGGACAGAGGTTTCGATCATTTCGGCGATCTTGTAGCGGGAAACCTCGCGCAGATGGACGTTCTGCAACTCATCCAAGGCGCGCAGAGCAGCATAATGGCTCTTCTTGGCAAGTAGGTCGTGGACTTGGTTGGCTAGACGCAGAACCTCAAGACAGGCATTGAGTGCTTTGGTGGCTTCGTCAACATTCTGGCGCACGCCTCTCGAGTCGACGAGCGCTTTCTTCTGCCCGGCAAGCTTCTCGGTGCTGGCCTGGATTGACTGGCTCAGGTTCAGGATTTCGGCAGTCAGATCGACGGTGCCTTCTCTGACGCGCAGAAGCTGATTGACGGAGTTGACGAATTCCTGATGGTTGGAGTTGCACATGCGCTCAATGTCGGACTCACGGGCAGCCGACACCTGGTTCAGGGCCTGGATGATGTGGCCTGCACGGTTGCCATCGTTGCGAGCATCCTTCAGCAGAGGGGCCAGCTGGTCGATGGAGTCGGCGTCGGACGAGGAAAGCGTAATCTGGCATGATGAGTTTGGATTCGGCTGCAATAAGGGGCAACGAACCTGCTGGACGGCAGCGGCGAGGTCATCGGCTGGGTCTATGGCGGCCGGCATGGCTGCAGAGGGAGAAGCGGGGGGCTAGGCGGAGCGGTGCAGGGCAGGCGGGGGCTGTCCGGGGGAGCGTCGGGCAGGCAGCCACACAGGACAGCGGGTGCGGTTTCTTCGGCCACGGAGTTACTGAGCAGCTCAGTTCAAGTCACGCGCATTATCAGCGGGAGCCGTCCTTGCAAAATGCCGCGCGGAGGCTCTCAGGTGCAAAGGACTGGCGCGTTCTTTCAGCGATGCTGGATCGGGCGGTGATGATGCGGCGGTCGGAAGTTGGACGCGGGCGCTGAAGGCGGCCGTCGTGCCCGGGCCATGTTTCAGCCCTACGCCCGCCGCTAGCCCGCCTGCAGCCGTCACCCTCACCCCTGTTCGCCGCCCCACAGACCTCACTTCACCTCACCTCACCTTGTCTTGCCAACCTCACTTTGACAATTGCAACTCTCGGTACGGAAATCAATCAATTTGCGCACGCCATCTTGAATGACACGCCCACCCATCTTTGGTGCAGAGCCCGTGTGCTATGTGTCGCTGTAGAAGACCTGCCTCCTTATCTAAATACTAGAGTCGCCTCCCACTGAAGCGACGACTTCGGATCCCTGACCCCCAAGAAGGGACAAAGTATCGGAAATACGGTGCTATGCTTCTCTCCTGCGCGAGGCTTCCGCTTTCACAGACATTCCGGCGCAGACGTAGTCGTGGCTCACTGATACTGCCGTCGCTGCCTCGAGCACTCGATCATCGCTGCTGCTGCGGCTTTGCTCTGGTGCGATCATGCTGACGGTTCCCTGCGTTATTCTCTTCTCATGGTGCGCCATTTGCGGTTTTCGCACAGCGGCTGCGGCGGCAGCAGAGATGCGGAAACGCCTGCAAGCAGCTGACCCATCGAGCTTCCAAGGGGTATCGCGAGACAGTGAGATGCCGCAGGTATGCCGCTGCTACCGCGGCTCTCAGAGAACGTGCAGTAGCTTTCTGATTGCCCCTCAACCCCACCAGGTTGCATCTAGCAGGCTTGCGACCGCAAGAAGCGTGCCATCTTGCCTGCCTACCTGGTAGAACACCACCAACTCGTAGGAGAGGCGTACTCAAACTGAGCTGAGGCTTGAAAGTATGAGCGTGGCGAGCTAAAGGGCTCCAGCTGTCGTTGGCGTGGCGGCATCCGCTGCTCTCGCCTCGCAGCGCGCGCCCCATAGCAGCTTCACCCTTCTGAAAAGCCGATCTGCGACTCCATGTGCGTGCCCACGAATCTTGTGGCCCAGATTCCGGCGTCTGCCCGTGGTAGCCACGTTGCTGTGTGTGCTGCGCCTCTGGTTCGGTGGCTCTCGCCGGGTCCACCGTGCCTTCCCTCCAGCATCAGCGACTTCTCTTTCCGCCAAAAAATGCACCTCACCTTCACCTGCTGGAAGCTGCAATCGCTCCAAACGGACTAGGTCCCCCTTCAAATGGACTAGGCGCCTCTTTACCGAGCGCTGGCCTGGCGGCTGCAGCTACTTCGCCGTGAGGTGCATTTAAACCCTTCGACCCCCCCTCCTTCTGCTCTTCTTTTAACCTCCACCCGTCTTCCTTCCTTCAATCTCTGACCTGGAATCTTGCGCCAGCGGCTTCCCACAAGCTTGTGCTTTCTCTGACAACCCAACGTCACGCACACGCGCTCTTTCTTGTCCAATCAGCAGACATGCCTTCCTCGAGCTTCTTGGGCTCCAGCCCTCCTTTCTCTGTCCCCGGCCAGAATGTTGCTGGCAATCTGAACCTTCCTCTTGGTGTGATCAGTCACCCCAACATCGTCGGCCTTGCTCCTCACCAGCTGGCCCTTGACCCTGAGGCCGCGACCTTGAATGCCATTGTCAACAGCCTCAGTGACCACAGCAATGTCCACTTCTCCAGCGACAATGGTTCTCTCCTCACTCGCTATGTCAAGTTTGAGGCCTCGGGTGCGACTCAGAACGATATTGTCAAGGCAAGTCTCCTGCTTTCACCTCACCTCACCTCTCTTCACCTGTTCACCTTCCTTTTCACCTCACTTGCTCGACTACCTCACCTCTCTTGACTTGACTTGTTCACCTACCTCACTTCACTTCAATTCCTAACTGTGAACAGAAGGGTACCATCTTCTCTCAGGCCAAGAGGGTTGCCAAGCTCTCTCCGGGAGTCTATGTCTTCGAGTTCGACATGTTGTCGCAGGCTGAGGTTGCCGTCAAGGCCAAGCATGAGCTTGAATGTGAGGGTTACCTGCAATTCCTCAAGGTTTCAGAGTACGGTCACCTCCTGCGAAGCTACCACCCGCTCCTGGCGTCCTTCAACAAGTATGAGGGCCAGGTCCTTGTCAACATCACTCACGATTGTGAGGAGTTCGGCGATTGGCACCAGGCTTTCCTGGCCATGTTGGCTTGGATGGACCAAGTCCTTGGAAGCGACTCCCAGCGTGCCGTTGTCTACCTGGGATTGACCGCCAACGCCATTGGATATGGCTTCCAGTTCCGCATGGAGCTCGACTCCTTTGCCTTTGCCGAGTTTCTGCTGCAGCAGTGGTCCGGATGTCGCGAGATCAAGGTGAGAGGCTGGCCCGCTGCTGTAACCTTGACACGATTAACTCTGATGTAGGACTGCAATTACTTTGCTCAGGTCCAGCGGTTCAAGCCTACCGGTTACGAGCCCGTTCCTTCGATTCAGCCCAGCCCTCCTGTCTCCCAGCGTGGCGGTTCCATCCTTCCACGTGGTGGTGCCGGCGGCCCTGTTCAGATCTACCAGCTTGGTGGCCCGGTCCAGCCGTTCCGCGAGCGTGGCTACTCCGCTCCGCGCCGTTCTTCCTTCGGTTCTGGTCGTCGTGATGATCAGAACAACGCGATCGACGTTGACAAGATCAGGCGTGGCCTGGACGTTCGTACGACGGTGATGCTGCGCAACATTCCCAACCAGATGACGACTGTAAGTTTCCCGCTCCCAATCTCTTTCAATAGTAATAACCCCCGACCAGTATGACCTTCAAGCTCTTCTGGACACCTGGGTTCACGGCAAGTTCGACTTCCTCTACCTTCGCATCGACTTTGCCAACATGTGCAATGTCGGCTATGCCTTTGTCAACTTCGACATGCCCATGACGATCGTCGACGTCAAGAACAAGCTTGACATTCAGGGCTGGCCTGGACACTTGGGCTCTAGCAAGAGGGCTGCCATGTCCTATGCCACTGTTCAGGGTGTCGAGTCCCTGATTGAGAAGTTCCGAAACTCGTCTGTGATGTGCGAGTCGCCCAACTGCAGGCCCAGGGTAAGTCCCTTCGTTACTCCCAGGTGAGGCTGGTGTAGCTAACAGAAACAGCTGTTCTACACGTTCCAGGATTTCCCTGATCCTCTTCTTCTGCCTCTGGTTGGCGCCGAGAAGGAGTTCCCCGGCCCCAACAACGAGGCCAAGCTGGCTCGCAGTCGCCAGAACGCTGAGACGCAGGGCCTCTACCCCGCTCACTCTCGCGAGGAGTACCGTCGCGACTCCTTCCACAGCCAGTTTGACCGTGGCAACCCCAACGGTCTCTACAACACGGCTCGCATGGCCTATTACTAACCAGGCATCATTAGTTTCTTGTGCCGTCCTTGGGTCTTCCCTTGGGAGCTTCTTGCGATAGGTGCAAGTTCTGGATGATGATTGGCCTGGTTGGTTGAGGATTTCGGATTGACGGTGATGGGATTTGCTTGCTCTACTTTGCTGATAACCTGTTTTCTGTTTTCCTCTGAGGGAGGCGTATGGTGGCATCTGCTTTACTTTGCCCATCACTTTTGTTTTCTGTTTTTCTCTGTTTTTCTCTGAACACAAGTGGCGGAAAATCATCTGAACTGGTACTTCCGGCTTTACCGATGGTAGCGACCTTATGACAAGGTGTTGAGGCCATAGATAGCCTGCTCAAAAGCGGATGTCGACTTATATCAAAACTCCTTGTTTCGAATGGTGATGCATGCCAGGTTGTATTTGGCGAGAGGCTGTCCCAGCGTCCGGTTGCCGCCTCTCCGAGTGGACATTTTGTCTTTCCTTTTTGCAAAGATCTAAAGCAAGTGTCATGGCGGCGCTGCCGGTGAGTGAGTGGGAAGATCTTGATGCGATGCGCCCGTTCCTTGGCGGTCGCCGTTTGCGAGAGTGCCGAAAGAGGACGTGTGGTTTCCATCGAGAGCTTGTTGCGCTCTGCCGTGGTATGAGCGAGCGAGTGGGAGTTCCTGTTCGGTAGATCTTTTTCCTTTATTTCTTGATTCCCGATATTCCTTGCTCTTTTGACGGGTTTCGGCCTTGTAGAAAGGTTGGTTCCCGTTTGTGGTAGGGCTACGCTTGGGAGGAGAAGGGTTGGTGGTGGTGGTAAGGTCGGGTCGGTTCTGGCGTTGTTATTTGGATCTTGCGGCGGGTGGGTTGGTGGATCTGGCGCGTGGGCACGTGGACGGGGAAAACGGTGGGTGGAGCTTGTTGTTTGTAGGTGGGTGTCGAAAGATCTGGACGCCGGTGGAAGATGTTGGTGGAGCGAGAGGTCCGCGGCGGAAGATCTGGAGGTGGGGGCGCAAGATCTTGATTGGACAATGCCGGTGCTGTGCTTGTTGAGTCTGGTCTTTGGAGATGGTTGCTGGAGAAAGGTAGCAGTAGTGTTGAAGAATTGCGGACAGTAGCAGCAAGTTGCGAAGCCGGCCTTGTTGCGGTGCTTAAGAGAAGGTTGAAGGAACGGAGGAGCAGGGCGGAGGGAGAGAGGGAGGGTTGTGGTTGTCCTTGAGTAGGCGGGGGCAAATCTGAAACACAATAGCAGGCAGCTGCCGCAGCTGCCATTGTTGACCCTATGACAATGAGGACAATTACCGGCGCGTGATGACGGCCCTTTCCGTTTTGTGCTGGGTGGAAAGTACTGTGGAAGATCTGCTGCAGTTGACACTGAAATACCACAGAACTTCACTAGTTTTGATTTAAGCCACTGCGGGGATTGTTGCTTTTCTGTGCATGCGGGTTCAACGCGTGGAATATCCGTTAGCGCCCGCTAGCGACAGACCGTCACGAGGCTTGTGAGTTGCGAGAACTCCGCAAACCGGCCCTGATTACCGTGCAAATACCTACACAGCAGGTGACAGGAGATTTGAGCCTCCAGAGCCCCACCAAGGATGCCACACTTTCCCTACACCTACGTGGATTGTTGAATCCAATCCCTGGATGAGTCTGTTTGCATTCACGGCTCTCCTACGTAGGTAGTTGAATCCAATATCCGGACATAGATGTGAGTACTGAATGGCGATAAACATGACCAGATATTGGATTCGACTAGTGTGGTATATGCTCGACTCGGCCTCCCGCGCGGCCTTCTCCTCAGAATCCGCAGTGGTCGTGGCATTCTGCAACGCCCGCTAGTTCTCCAACCGCTAGTAGCGAAGAGCATTGGACTTAGAGCCGCTCCTTCTTCTATACGTATAACCAGCGATTAGCTCAAAATTAACTTCCACGCCTTCAGCTTACTCAATTCCCATTCCCTAAGAAGAAGGGAAAGAAGCTGACGAGTGCGGAACGTCGGGAGGGCCAACAGTAGCGGGCGACTGCTGAAGGTCCTGCCGAGTCTGACGCCGAAGCTTCTGCTAAGGTTGATGACAAGGACCTGGAGGACGACTCCGGTAGAGAGATTTCTTGGTCTCCAAGTCCCTCGCCGAAACGTCGCCGCGTCGCTTCGCCTTCGCCTTCACCGGAGCAATCACTGCCCCAGTCCAGCCCCAGCAGCCTGTTGCCGCTATTTAGCCCATTGAGGAGTTCTGCCTGGTGATCGGGAATCTCTTCAATGAAGGGCACGTCCAGCGTCAAGAAGGGCAATATACGGGTGCAAGTCGGGGTGGACGAGAAGAAGCAGCAGGAGAGGGACCTAGGAATCAAGCTGGGCGGGCTCCTAACTACCAACGCGCCTCGTCCCCACTAGTTCGCCTGGATCGAGGGTGTTTACGAGGGGCGCCATAGAAGACGACGGTCTCGACCGGATTTCCGGAGTTAAACGGAGAATAAGGATATTAACTTCTTGGCCGGCAATCGGCTACTTCAGATCCGCTTGCCTCCGGCTATGGATATTGCCTTCCTGGGTTTATTTGCACTTTTAGCTGAGACATTATCAGCGAGACCACATGGATCGGCAAGAATCGAGACTCACCATAGTTCCCACATGTCCTTCTCAGCTGCCGAAAGTCTCAATTGCATACACTCTCGATGACGTATAAGTTATCGCACGATATCGCGACTAGCTCCATACCGCCCCTGAATCATGGTGAGTTTCGGCCGCGGGAGATCTTCGGCCACGTTGAACCTGTCTACTGTGCACACCATGCGTTCAGTTCGGCCTATCAGAGATCTTTATGCTCCAATGATGGCGAGATCTCCCGTTTGATCTGCAGACGTTAAAGACATGGTCCAGATAGTCGGCCCGGAAAGTCGGTGGCACCGCAATGGCTCGTTCTGGTGGTGTAATAAGTCAGAATTGCGACTTTCATGGAAAAGCAACTTCGCTCTATCGGTCAGCTGTAGAACCTGTAGGAACCAATCAGTTGTTCAGACTGCGCTTTGGATCAACAACTAGGATCGAACCTATACCATGGAGCTTGATCAACCCTTGATTCGCTAACGCTTGTTGAAGTAGTAGCGCGTCGACACCCGCCGCACATATTCGTCCGAGGTAACGGTGCCGTCGATCCGCAGATAGGACTTAACGGATTCTAAGGGAAGATGGCCGGGCCACATTGAGCATTTTAAAAGCCATCTCTCCTCCCATGAGGGTCCCGGATCCATCACCATCAACCATCCTCTCAAGCACTTCCCCATAACCACCTCTTTCTCGTCTTCCCCAACCTCTCCCCTCCCGAGCAAAAAAACATGTCCAGCAACGACACCTTCGAAGGCTGGTGCGGCCTCGACGCCACCGCCGCCGAGGGCAACATGAAATGGCAGTCCTTCACGCCCAAGCCCTTCGCCGACACGGACGTCGACATCGCCATCACCCACTGCGGCATCTGCGGCTCGGACATCCACACGCTGCGGTCCGGCTGGGGCGCGACGCCGTACCCGTGCGTCGTCGGGCACGAAATCGTCGGCCACGCCACCCGCGTCGGCGCGTCGGCCGTCACCGCCAACAAGGAGCCCATCGCCGTCGGCGACCGCATCGGCGTCGGCGCCCAGTGCGCGTCCTGCCTCAAGCCCGACTGCGAGTTCTGCGCCGACGGCCTCGAGAACCACTGCGCGGGCATGGTGACGACGTACGCGGCGCCCTTCCCGGACGGCAGCATGGCGTACGGCGGGTACGCGACGCAGCACCGCTGCCCGTCGCACTTCGCCGTCAGGATCCCCGCGGGCCTCGACTCGGCCGACGCGGCGCCCATGATGTGCGGCGGCGTCACCGTGTACAGCCCGCTGAAGCGCTACGGCTGCGGGCCGGGCAAGAAGGTCGGAATCGTCGGGCTCGGCGGCCTGGGCCACTTCGGCGTGCTGTTCGCCAAGGCGCTGGGCGCGGACGAGGTCGTCGTCATCTCGCGGACGGAAGCGAAGAAGAAGGATGCGCAGGCGATGGGCGCGACGGGCTTCGTCGCGACGGATCAGGACGAGAGCTGGGCGACGACCGGCCCGTGGGTGAACAAGCTCGATCTCATCGTCTCGACCGTGAGCTCGCCGAAGATGCCGTTGATGGGGTATTTGAGCTTGCTGAGGTTCCGCGGCGCCTTCGTGCAGGTCGGCGCGCCCGAGGATACGATGCCCGGCATCAGTGCGTTCCCGTTGATCATGAAGGAGGTTCAGATCGCGGGCTCGGCCATCGGTTCGCCGCGCGAGATCGAGGAGATGCTGCAGCTGGCGGCGGATAGGAAGATTAAGCCGTGGGTGCAGGTGCGGCCGATGAAGGAGGCGAACCAGGCGGTGGTCGATTTTGAAGCGGGCAAGCCGAGGTACCGGTTTGTCCTTGAGAACTAGCAGTAGATAGTGGAGCGAAGGTGTGGAATGGGGAGGAATGAATGGCTTGAAAGTAAAATGAACAACGCCTTCCTTGATATTCGCGCTTAGGCTTGCTTGTTGGTGAGAATGACTCCAAGCGAAATAGATAAATGAAAGAATCAATAATAGATTTAGCAGCCAGCGAAGTATATATGTCTGCAGGGCCATCAAGGTGCTGATGTGGTGTGGTGGGTGACGTTCGAAACGAGGGATGCAACGCCACGCCTCGCCCCACACCCCACCACGCAAATGGACGCAAAATGGCAAAAAGAAAAGCAAAAGATAAGTCCTAGTCCTGGTGGGGGTCGAACCCACGACTTTCGCATAACCTCAATGGCCATACAATTCCCAGAATTGAGAAGAGTATAAGAACGACACGCTAGCCACTGCGTCACAGGACTTTTCGAAAGTGGAGCGTCGACTGTTGAGTTTATGTACCAGATATTTGAGGCCCGTGCGTACGCTGCGAATGGGCTCACTCTGGCTTATCCTTGCGTCGTTGGACTATCTGGAAGATTGGTGGTGGCGAAAAGGGTGGATCAATGAAGGCGATGATGGTGAGATAAGTGGACTCTTTGGTGCGCGCATTTCATCGAGAGAGGTCTCCGGGGTCAACTGAAAGGGGCCACAAGAAAATTTAAGCAGCCAGGCTTTGTTTGGAACAGGTGGGTGCTGCAGCGGAGTGCTAGCGTCAACTTGTTTTGTCTTCGATGGACGTGGCTCTGGCCTATCACACAGCCAAGATACACCAAAGACCCATTTTTCTTCGAACTTATGTCTTTTTGACCTATCACATCACTGAGATACCGCCGGAAACCCTGGTTCATAGGATTCGTAATCTTTGCGCTAGCGGACGGCTGCACCGAGGTAGAGCTGCCAAGCCGGCGTGGGAAAATCAAGAATCCGAAAACGCTAAACCTATACACGTTAAACCTTCGTTACGGCCCGTCTCCCGCCCGCCTTAAGCGAGGAACGCGACTTCGCTGCAAGACCACCACGGCGAGGACATCTACTAACACCACGCTTGCTGCAGCTGTCGCATCACGATGCAAATGCATAAGTTTTAAAAATAAATGTATTAGAAGATACCGCAAAAAGTTGCGCACGAATCGGGGTTGGTTTCAACATAATGCACGACTTGGAACTGCGGATTGATGGCAAGGTTTTGGTGTGCCTCGCCAAGATGCTAGGGGTACCGTGAATGCGTGAATGCCTTTTATACTGCAACACCTGTAAACCTTGCTCTTGTACCGCATTCTCAGTCGAGCTGTGGTAAGCCATTCTCCAATTCCGCATTAAAGTTGTGAAAGAAATGCCCGTTGAGAGGTGACTCTGGACTCCCTACTACAAAGCTCCCTTTCGTAAGGCACCTTGCTTCACCATGCGCCCAGCTTAAACGGCCCAGAACGGTTGAATATGCATCGAATTGAACGGATGGGTATAGTTCCACTACCATGCAATAGGCGCTTACAACGCGAACCTTGTCCTGACCTTCTCGCTTCCAGCCTTCCATTGCCACTCCTGGCCGCTTGCCTTCTGGATGCCCTTGTCTATCCTCCTCAGCTTCAGCGTGAATCGAGGACCCAGCTCCTGCAGGCCCGCCCGTATATCCTCCGCGCCCTTGATGGGCTTGCCGTCCGTACCAACCACACTCTTCTCCGTTGCGCGCTTGTCGCGGAATACGTAACGGTGTCGGCGCACGAATATGTAATCACGTTGATTGTCTGGTTTATAGTCAGCTCTGCTCCAAAGAGAGGCCTTTGGAGATGCACTTACGGAGCGTGACCACCTGCCGACCTTCTAGCTCTGGCTGAGGCGGGAACATGGTGCGGAAGAGATGTGCGGTCAGCAGACCAAGAGGAGTCCGGAAGTTGTTCAGAATGAGCTCGGGATAATGTTCGGTGGGGTTGCCGTGTCCAGGAAGTTTGGCGCCTTCTATCCAGTTGCTGATGCTGAAATGGAACATGGGTCCGTTTGGCAAATGCACTATGTCCAGGCCAGACGGCTTCTTCTGGTCCTCCATCACAATGACAACGGTAGTGTAATCGCGATTGGCCGCAAATTTGGAGATCTCCCTCACCGAGTACTTGTGTCCGTAGCGGTGTGCGGAGCGGCGAACGTAATGGCTGTTGGGGAGGAGTTTCGTGAAGAGCTCCGCCTCTTTGTGCAGCGTGCTGTTGATAGCGGTAGTGACAAGGACTTTGGGCTCTTTCGTTTGAGGCTCGAAAAGGGACGGGAATTTGCTTGCTAGGGCTTCGGGAGTCAGGTGCATGTTCGTAGTTGCCGTAGAGCCCGTGGGACTCGATGCGCGTTGTGTCCTTGGAGGCGATGCTGCCCGTTGCTTCTTTTTCGACGCCTTCTCTTCCTCCTCGTCGTCCTCCTCGTCGCTTTCAGACTCGTCGAGCATGCTGTCACGATCGTCCTCCTCGCTATCCTCGCCCTCAGCGTCGCTTTCCTCTTCCTCCTCCTCCTTCTCCTGCTCGGCAGCCTCATCCCCCTCGACCCGCTGCCTCTTTAACCGCTCGACATCGACCGCCGCATTGAGGATGTTGTCGTCGTCGCTGTCGACAGCGTCCCAGGTACGCTTATTGTCGATTGTCTGGGGGATGTTGCGGGCCAATCGCTCCTCCTTCAAGCGGGGATTCTTGGCTTCTTCCCTCTTTCTGCGCATGCGCTCATCTCTCTTGGCGGCCTCGCGGACCTTCTTCTGCTTCAGGTTGAAGTCATTTCGCTTGAGCTTGTTGTTCGTCTTGAAGGGAAGCGCGTGCTTCTCGGAAAGCTTCTCGGCCACCATGTTGGGCAAAGGGCAGTGGCAGTGGCAGTGGCAGTGGCAGTGGCGGTTGCTGGGACGTGAGGGCGAGAGAGTCGACAACTTTCTTTGGCGCGTCTCGTGGATCGGCGGCCAACTTTTCTGCCCGGGAGCCTTACCGCAACCGGCTCACCGCCGGGGACCTGATTCACCGAGTAAAAGAGTCACGGCCAGTGGCTCGCTGAAGAGTCACAACCCCACCATCATTCGCTTCGTCCGCTGTTTGATTTCACCGAGGGGCAGCTAAAGTATATGCGTCAGGTCTTGCAACTCCTGCGCATTCCCTCTGCAATTGCCCGACCCACCGCCCTCAACTGCGCCCGCCGCATCGCCCCGCAACCCCGGACTTTCGCGTCTACGCCCATTGCCTACAAATTCGTGGTCCCGCAGCGCAAGCAACCGCCCGAAATGGCTTCCACTGCCACCACCAAGGCCGGCCAGCCTTTTGACAAGGCTGCGCTCGAGTCATTGATGCGCCGTCGCCTCTTCTACACCCCCGCCTTCGAAATCTACGGCGGTGTCTCCGGACTGTTCGACTATGGCCCGCCCGGCTGTGCTCTGCAGGCCAACATCGTTGACTTGTGGAGGAAGCACTTTGTCCTGGAGGAGGACATGCTGGAGGTCGACTGCACCATGCTGACCCCGCACGAGGTCCTCAAGACCAGTGGACACGTCGACAAGTTCGCCGATTGGATGTGCAAGGACCCCAAGACTGGCGAGATCTTCAGAGCGGACCACCTCGTCGAGGAGGTGCTCGAGTCGCGGCTGAAGGGAGACAAGGAGGCCCGCGGCCAGAAGGTGGAGGAGAAGGAGGACCCCAAGAAGAAGAAGAAGAAGGTCAAGGACATCCAGGCCGTCAAGCTCGACGATGCCGTTGTCCAGGAGTACGAGGAGATCCTGGCCAAGATTGACAACTACGATGGTGCTGAGCTCGGCGAGCTCATCGTCAAGTACAACATTAAGAACCCTGCCACCGGCGGCGAGCTGCTCCCGCCTGTCGCGTTCAACCTGATGTTCCAGACCTCGATTGGCCCCAGCAGCAACATGCCTGGCTACCTGCGCCCGGAGACTGCGCAGGGCCAATTCCTCACTTTCCAGAAGCTCCTTGAATTCAACCAGCAGCAGATGCCTTTCGCCTCTGCCTCGATCGGAAAGTCCTTCCGTAACGAGATCTCGCCCAGGGCTGGTCTCCTGCGTGTGCGTGAATTCCTGATGGCCGAGATCGAGCACTTTGTGGATCCCGAGGGTGGCAAGAAGCACCCTCGCTTCCACGAGGTCCAGGACGTCAAGCTTGAGCTGCTCAACCGTGATGTGCAGCTTTCCGGCAAGACGACTGTTGCCAGCACGCCGATTGGCGAGGCCGTCAAGCAGGGCATCGTGGACAACGAGACGCTGGGCTACTTCCTTGCCCGGATACAGCTCTTCCTGCTGAAGATTGGCGCGGACCCTAAGAAGATCCGCTTCAGGCAGCACATGGCGAACGAGATGGCCCATTACGCGGCTGACTGCTGGGATGCCGAGCTCCACACTAGCTCCGGTTGGATCGAGTGCGTTGGATGCGCCGACCGCAGCGCCTACGGTGAGTTACACCCGTACTGATATTTTCCGTGCAACATGCAACTAACGCTGCGGGCCAAGACTTGACGGTGCACATGAACAAGACTGGGGCTCCTCTGCTTGTCAGGGAGAAGCGCGCCGAGCCGCTCAAGGTTGAGGAGTGGCAGGTCGACATTGAGAAGAAGAAGTTCGGTCCCCAGTTCAAGAAGGACGGCAAGACGGTCGAGGCTGCGGTTGAGGCCCTCACGCAGGATCTGCGCGAGAAGCTCTCGCTCGATCTGCAGAACACGGGCAAGATCACGATCGATGTGCCTGGCGTCGGTAGCGGCAAGGTCGAGCTCGGCAAGGATCTCGTCAACATTGAGAAGCGCACGCGGGTTGAGAACACGCGCGAGTACACGCCCAACGTGATCGAGCCGTCGTTCGGCATTGGCAGAATACTGTACAGCATCATCGAGCACAACTACTGGGTGCGGCCCGGCGATGAGGAGGGCGCGCGTGGTGTAAGTTTGCCCGTCCTGCACGTAATTATTGCATGCGTCTAACAGATGGTCCGCAGGTCCTATCGTTCCCGCCGCTGGTGGCACCGACCAAGGTGCTGCTCGTCCCGCTGTCGACGCACGCCGACTTCGCGCCGCTGGTGCAGCGACTCAGCCTGAAGCTGCGCAAGATGGGCATCTCGAACCGGGTGGACGACTCGTCGGCCAGCATCGGCAAGCGCTACTCGCGCAACGACGAGCTGGGCACGCCGCTGGGCATCACGGTCGACTTCGAGTCGGTGCAGAAGGGCACGTTCACGCTGCGCGACCGCGACTCGACGAAGCAGGTGCGGGCGTCGGAGGACGAGGTGATTGCGGCGGTCAAGAGCATGTGCGATGGCGAGGAGTCGTGGGCGGAGGTTTCGCAGCGGCTGCCGATCTTCGAGGGACAGCAGCTGGAGTAGGCGGGTGGATGCTTGGCGCGGGAGAATAGCGTGGGCTGGAACAAAAAGGGAAATGGGTAGATAGCACGGCAGATGTCACGATACGTGGCCGGCAAAAGAGGAATCGAATGTCAGAGGGTCGCGTTCATGCAGTGGCACCAGGGCCGTGCGGCGGGGGAAGCGGGCGCCAAGACGAAGCTGGAGACGAGGAAACAGGCCGAGTGGCAGTCCATCCCTGCAGCCCCGCCTGACGGGCCACGAGAGGGCGAGAGCGGCAGCGGCAGCGGCAGGGCAGGGCAGGGCAGGGCAGGCCAACGACCCAGCGACAATTCCCAGCAACCCGCTCTCTGGCGCGCCCCACGCCCGTCTGCACGCGATGGCCGGCCCCGTCTGCTGGCCGCCGTTCCCGCACGGCCGTTGCGGTGCCTGCTGCTGCTGCTGCTCCTGCTGCTGTGCCGCGCGCTCGTCTCTGCTGCTCTGCGCTCGCTCTGGCTGCGGCGGCTGTTCCCCCGCCTGCGCCTACACTCTCCATCTAGCTCCGCAGCCGCATCCGCATCGCGCACGCATAGCCTGACACAGCTTTGGCGTGCCTACTGCCACCACCTCGCTCCCGCCGCACCCCGACTGCCGCCATGGCGATCTGGTGACGGCGCGCCCAGGATTAATCGTTTTCCGGGACGGGTCTGGAGATTTATCAGAACCCCGTGTCTTTTCTTCCCTTGCTTGCAGCGCGTCACGCACGAGGATCCTCGCTGTGCCTCTTCAACCCGCCGGCGCGTGCATGCCCTGCCTGCCCGCGTCCTTAAGCAGCACCGCTCTGGCCGTGTTTCTGTCGCCGTCCATCGCCCTTCTCTCCACGCCCAAAGGCAGGGGGGCGCCGTCCGGAGATTTATTAACCGCGCCCAGTGAGCTCCCAGATGCTCTCTGCCCTCCGACGACTTTGTTGATCCTCGAACCAGGGTCCCAAAGACAATCCTCTGTCTCGCCCGCCCGACCCGCGGGGTCCTGGTCCTGTCCTGACCCAACGCCCTTATACCTCCGGCGTGACACAGGCCATATAGCCCGACATGGAGACGGATCCGCTGAAGTTGCCGGAAAAAGAGATGGGCGACGCCACGGTGCGCCGTCCGGCCAGTCGAGCCTCGTCAATCAGTTCTCGCTCAATGTAAGTGCGCTCTCCGTCCCTCTGGGCAGTGGCACGATCGTCACTTCTGTGCGACCATTCCTCCGCCCGGTCCCGCCCCAAGCAAACCCAGCCCCTCCCCCGCCTGAGCCGGTAGATGCGCTTGGCCAACACATCGGCCTCCAAGCCGGACGGTCGACCGAGTCCACGCAGTCCGGCGATGCGGGCTGGGCCTTCTCTTCTCTCAGTCCGATTGCTTGTTGGCAGGACCCAGGGGGCTGGTTTATGGGAGACCCAGAATCCTCCCAGGGACCCGAAACAGCGGTTCCCAGGCTGCCGGAAAAGGGCGTGTCAGAAACGTGTGTTTTGATTGACTGACTCATCACTGTAGCCACTCAACGCGCTCGTTGCTCTCCACCGACCTTACTCATGTCGTCGAGAACGGCCGGACGTATCCGAACGACACCTACTACATGCCGTGCGACGGGCTCGAGCAGACGCGCCTCGAGATCCTGCACCGCCTCTACCTGACCGCCCTCGACGGCGCTCTCACCACCGCGCCCCTCTCGCCCGGCCTCCGCCGCGTGCTCGACGTCGGCACCGGCCCAGGCGAATGGGCCTCCCAGATGGCAGAGCAGTTCCCCGATGCCGAGATCGTCGCCGTCGACCTGGCCGTGTGGGAGCTGCCCGCCCGGGAACCCGCCGTCGACTCGGACGAGGATGACTCGTCCTGCGACGAGATCGACCCCAAGGCCAACGTTATCTGGGAGATCGACGACCTCGAGCCGTATTCGGAGAGCAGCCAAACCCACAGTCCCGTGGATCCGTCTTTATCCCCGGCGCTGGGAGCGCAGCTCGCCCAAATCGCGGCCGACGTCGAAGGCCTCACCATCGACCACGACCAGGGCTACGCGAGCGGCAGCACCACAGCCGAAGGCGGCGCCGACGGCGACCACCTCGTCAACGGCGATAACAAGACGCCGCCATCACCCGAAGAACCTCACCACTCCTCCCCGCCATCCCCCCACCACCACGAAGAACACATGCACGCCAAACTGCTGCTGGGCGCCGAGCTCACCGTCGACGACGGCTGGAACTTCTCGGAGCCCTTCGACTTCGTCCACGTGCGCGACCTGAAGGGCGCCTTCCGCGACTGGCGCGCCGTCTACCGCGAAGCCTTCGTCAGCCTCGCGCCGGGCGGCCTGCTCGAGGTCGTCGAGATGATGCCGGACCTGTCGACCATCTCGCCGCCGAGCCCCTCCTCCCCGCCGTCCCCAGCCTCGGCGGCTTCCTCCTCCTCGTCGAAGGACTCGGACGGACAGCAGCGATCGAGAAAACACCACCGCCACCAACCCGGATCGCACGCGTCCGCCGTCCGCGCCCTCGTCGACGCCACCGTCGCCGCCGCCCAGGCCTCGGGCCGCCCCCTCTCCCTCGACCACGTCCTGCCCCCCTCCGAAAGCGAGCACCGCCACCGCGAGCTCCTCGAGGACGCCGGCTTCTGCGACGTGCGCCGCCGCTGCGTCGACGTGCCCATGGGCCCGTGGCCCGACGACCCGAAGCTGGCGTCCATGGGGAAGATGTGGCTGGTGTGCTGCGCCGAGGGCCTGGAGGCCAGCTGCCTGAGGCTGTTGACGAGGCACGCGGGGTGGACGGCGGAGGAGGTGAGGGAGACGGTGGGGAGGGCGAGGGAGGAGATTCTGGAGGGGAGGTGCGGGGGCGTCGTGACGAAGGCGTGGTTCGTGACGGCGAGGAAGAAGGGGGTGGGGAGGGGGAGGGGAGGGAGGGGGAGGTGATGAATGTTTGCCCGTGCTGCGGGGGCAGGATGGAGGTTGAAAAGCGAGAGGGGGCGCTTGAAGATGAGGAGAAAGGGAAATGGAAGACGAAGACGAAGACGATGGGGGGAAGGCGGGTTGGTGATGAGTGCCCTTTTGCTCTTCCCTGTTCCCTTTTCACGACGTTGATGATGGCGGGGAAAATGTTTGGTTGATTTCTTCAATTTCGCTGACTGTTTGCATGGAGGGAACCTGGGGGCTTTTTCGTCCTTGTACTACATGAGACTGCGATGATGCTTCGCCAGGAGGCCTTGCCCTTTTGGTCCTTTTCTTTTCTCATTCTTCGGACCTGTGGATACCATAGAAGCGAGCGCTGATAGTCGGTTGTTTGTGGTCAAAAAAGTTCGATCGGCGCTGTATTGTTAATACGACAAGAAGGGTCTACCTAAGCAGAGAGCAGAGGATGGGAAGAAGGAGAGAAAAAAGACCCGCGGTCTAGCTCTATGCATTTTGTGCCGTTCTTCCTCCCCCCCCTAATTTGGAATACCCGCGTCCTTTTCTGGCGTTCTCAGCTCGCCACGTACTAGACTGTATAGCAGAGAAACGGGCAAAAGATCGACAAGAGTTCTCCCCCCGGGAATAAGTGCTGGGCTGGGCGGCGGCAGCGGAGCTGAAACACGCGCCCTGTTAATGCCATGGCTCGTCGTCCTTTATACCCCCGCAAGGCTGGTTTTGTGATCTGATTCGGCACCACTCAACGACATGACACGCTTTCTTGCTTTGTCAGGGATGTTGATATCGTATGATGTTCACATGCTTGTTGTGGGGAGTTGCGGGGGTCTTGACGCGCTTCCGTTCCGTTCCTTTTTTATTTTTTATTTTTTTTTGCTTTTCGCCAGCTCTGCTTTCGGCTCCGTGGCCGCAGCCATCCGTATCCGCCCTGCTCATCAATATGGGGCGGCGAGATGGTAAAGGGCGTAGTAGGCCGGGGAACATGCTCGGATTCGCTCCCCCCGCAGATCCCGGCGCGAAATGCTCCCAGATATGGGACCATGAACCCCCAGTTATTTGATCCTTGCTTTTATGTACTTCCGCTCCGAAGTCTCACCCGCAGTTGTTGCGCATGACAAAATCACGAACGAGACACTCGAGAAGCCGATGGGATCATCCGCACGTTAGAGTGAGCGATTTCTCTCGCCGTCGCCGCCGCCGCTGCTTACTACATTAATTTGATTTCCTCCTCCCCCCCCATGTGTCCACTCCATCCACCCACACACACACACCCCCCC